>PVKE010024375.1:0-23859 GCA_004027555.1 Craseonycteris thonglongyai | reverse complement strand
ATGTTATCTAAACAGGTTCTCTGCTTCTGCTCTCCAGTACTCAGTTTCCCCGTGCCTCTTCCTCCTCTGTCACCCTCAGCAAAGATTGGGCTACTTCCACAGAGGCTGCTCTGTAGGACTTTAGTACTTCAGCAAATGCCATTGGAAAATCTGCAGGATAAAGTCCAAACACTTAAAACACAGAGCAACCACCAATAAGAAGAAAGGATTTCTCCATGCTCTGGTCCTGCCCCTCCCCCCCAGTCTGTTTCATGTCTTGCCACCCCACCACACTTCTGTTGCTTCATCCACAGCCAACCACTGGCATGGCCCTCAATACTGCCAGTAGTTTCAGCCTTTAGTGCACAAATGTCCTGCCCTCTGGGGGATGCCCTGTCCCCTCTGCCATGCTTCAGTAGGAGAAACTTCTCTTTCCAGAGTCAACACCAACATCAGCATTGCCTCTGCAAAGTCTTGCCTTACTCCTTCAGGATGATGTACGGGGTCCTTCTTCAAGCTCTTTCAGCACACTTACATTTTCTGGGTCTCGGTGCCTCAAGGGCAGGGATCTTACTCTGCTTATTTCTGTAGGCCACTGACGTGCTTTGTTTGTAACAGGTGCCCAATCAGTGTTTGGAGGATGGCCGAGTAGACGGAAGTGATGGTCTTGATCCTATTTATAGACTCTATTAATATGTTGCTTTAACCCAAAGCACTAACTAGATAAGGCTATCTGTACCGATAAGCATGAAATACACGGAGCCTGGTTTGTTCTCCCCCGGCCTAGAAGCCATAAACAATGCACCCCTTCTGTCATGGGCTCCTGAGGGGGAAGAGAAGTTTCTTAAGGCCAGCTGCTGTTGGCAGCTTTCCTGAACCGTATCTGGCCAGAGTGGTAGTCCCTTAAGACATCAAGGTTATTGGGCACACAATGGCTACAATGTGCTGGGCAGCAGGAGCGAAGAGAACAATCTCTGTAGTCTCTATACTGTTTACACTAATTTAACAAAAGCATTTCACACAAGTGGAGGGGCGCCAGACTAAGTATACTATGAACACAGGGAAGGGGGTGGTGTCTGGTGGAGTGGAAAGTCTATCAGTTCAAAACCAGTGTCCCTGGAAAGCACACTGAGATGGCTCCCACTATGTCCTGGAGTTTTGTTGTCATTGCCGTCCAAGAGACAGTGAGAGGGAGGAAGGGGCCTTACAAATAACAGCTCCTATGCTCCAGGCATTGTACTGATACCTTTGTGTCTCCATTTCACAGATGAAGACACTGAGGCATGGGGAGGCCAAGTAGCTTGTACAAATGTACACAAGGAGTGAGCCAGGATTCAAACCCAGGCAGTTTGGCTCCAGAGCCCACATCCTTCACCGCTGTGGCACACCGTCTCCCACTGGTTGTACAAAGGCCATTCCAGCTGTGGTCCTAGCCCTGGGGCTGCTGACAAAGAGGGCAACCAAGGGTTGACATGGTCTCCAATGGGGAGAACATACAATCAGAAGTACATAGGGCAGAAGTAGAAAATGAAACCCAGAGAGGCTCAAAGTCAGAGCTGGTGCTGGGGGTCCCTGGTGACAGGGAGAGGGTAGGTGGGCGGGAACAAGGAGCTCTCCCTAAAGTTGCTGATAGGTGCGCTGAGACAAAGCTGAGAAAGAACAGGAAGCTAGGAAAGCAAGTTTCCTTTGAGGATGGCCAAGCTGCTCACTTGCCACAGGGAATGGGCAAATACCCCAACTTCCACTCCTGAGTCGGTATCCCTAAGAAGTGAAAGCAGAGACTTGAACAGATACATGTAGACCCGTGCCCGCAGCGGCACTTCACAATAGCGAAAATGTGCAAATCCAAATGTCTATCAGTGGATGAATGGTGGACTCTCAGTTAACCAGCACCCATGGGGATTGCTAGATGCCAGCTAAGTGTAAGTAGAGTCTCTGTTAAGCAGAACTCAAGCAACTGGCAAAATCCCATGCAAATGCGATGACATTAAGTTAAGTGAAAGAAGCCAGACACAAAAGGACAAATACTGTGGGTCCACTGATGTGAGGTACCTAGAATAATTAAATTCATAGACACAGAATGCAGAATAGTGGTTTTCAGGGGCTGAGGGGAGGGTGGAGTGGGGAGTGATTGTTTAATGGGTACAGAGTTTCAGTTTAGGATGACTAAAAAGTTGTGGAGATGGGTGGTGGCGATGGTTGTGTAATAATGTGAGTGTACTTAATATCACTGAATTGTACACTTAACAAATGATTCACATGGTAAAAACAGGCCCAGCAGCTGCCTGCTCCACTAAGCTTGCAGTCCACAGGGAATGGTGGTGGGTTTTGAGGTCCAGGGGCAGAGCCTCTGATGGCAGAAACAGTCCCTGGAGAGAGGAGAAGCAATTCGAGTGCATTGCCTGAAGAGGGCGCCAGAGAGCTCCTGGATGGTGAGGTTCTTCCCCCACCTCCTTCCCCTACTCCACCCCACCCCCATTCTATGTGTGAGCGCCCGTACAAACACACGCATACGCGCGCGCGCACACACACACACACACACACACACACATACACACACACACACACACACCACTTCCCCACTCCAGAGCAGACGCTCCCTGCCCGCTCAGCAGAAGCAGCAGTTTGGTGTGGCCTGGCTCCCAGGGACTCCTGGGGAATCCCTATTACAGAGCAAAGGTTATACCTGCCTCTCCCAGCTTTCCCAGGGAGCACGTCCTCCCCTCCAAGGCCCAAGTCAGTCTATGCTCCAGTGAAACGATGGCTCAGAGGCACCATCTGTCCAGTCCCAGGGAAAAGGCGAGAGTCCTGTCCAGTGGAAAAGTCATGGAATGTGGCAGGCTTGTGTCTGAACCCTGACTGTACCACTTGGTCATGTATGACCTTGGGCACAGCATTTAAACTCTCTGTGCCTCAGTTTCCTTTTCTGTAAAATTTGATTAATAATAGTACAAGGATTTATCTTACAGTTGTTGTAAGGATTAATTCTCAGGTCCAATGCTTTCAACAGGGCCTGCATATAGTGAGTATGAAATAAGTGTTAGCTAGCATTCCCTCACAACGTGCTTGTGATGATTAAATGGGAAAGGCTGAAAGCAGCCAGGGCCAGGTGGACACTCAAGCTCTGGTAAATAATAAAAATTTAAAAATAAATAAATAAATAATAGCCAGATATCTAGAACCCTGAGCAGTGAGAGTCATAGCCAGAGGAATGTGGAAACAGTGAGCACTGCTAGAGAAAGGAAAGCTACATTTAAGCGTTTCTCAGGGAGGCAGTGACAACCAGTCCCCAAAGAGCATGCCTTGCACCCTCCCTAAGTCCCAGTTTGGTGACTCAGGTGGCCATTCAAGAAGGCTTGGGGAGGAAAGAGAAGAATCAGCATAGGACGTCTTCAGAGAAGGGGAAGGGGGTGGGTCCACCCCAAGGCTCCAGGGACCAGCTGTACTGTAACAGTCTCCGTTTCAGTTCCTCCCCACTCGGTGTCTCAGCTTGTTTTTGTGGCTGGAGAGGAAAGGCATGGGCGGGGCTCTGCTGTACAACAGCACCAGGAACCACAAGCCCGCCCTCAGAGTAAGGGGACAGAATGTACTCCGACTACAAACCACACCCTGGTGGCTTGGGGAGGCCCCTGGGGCGGGCTGGGGAGCTGTCACACTACATTGTTTCAGAGCCCTGTGCCTAGCAACTAGCCTGGGATTCCGAGTCACCCAGACCACGGATGTCCCAAGGGGACAGGGCTAAGTGAAAAAATCTCCTGCCAAAGGGTCTCCTAGCACCTAGGATCCCTCTGAGCTGCAGAGAGATGCACAGACCCCTGACACGCTCCAATTGGGTCAAATTGGGTCTGAGCTTCCAACCGAAGGCCATAGCCAGACCCTCTTCCACTGTCAAGCAAGTTAGGGGAACAGCTCCCGCCACCTGTTTGCACCACCTCCCAGGAAGCCACGTGAGGGTTCCCAGAGCAGTGGAAGGAGGGAGACAGGGGGGACGTTTGCGGAGCATGGAGACAGTTTCCCCAAGTCTGAGGGACTTGAAAATGAAAGAAGATAGGGAGGGAGCCAAGCCCACAGGAGTTGGGGAAGAACTTCAAGTTGGGAGGGGTTGGAGGAAGAAGGTCCTGTAAAATCAGAAGGAAATTCAGTGGCAACAAGTACAAAGGGTCCACCAGTGACAAAACCTAACAACACAATTTGGCTCAACACAAATAAACAAGAAAAACACCCAGTGAAGGAGGGAGTTGACCACAAGTTAAATGTGAATCAGCCTCAAAATAGAGCATGGCTCACTAACGAGTATGTTGGCCACATTTCCCAAACCAAAGACCAGGACACACACATATTTGACAAGGATGAGCGTACTCCTGGGGAAACAAGCCTGGGTGTTTGGAGTTGAGACTCTTCCCAGTAAACTTAGGCCCTAGGCTCACTAAGATCATGCTTTATTCTGACAGTTTAGCCTTCATCAGCAAGATACATCCAGAACCTGGAGGACATGGAGAAGTTTCCGAAGAAAAAAGAGATGAGAAACGGGGACTCCAGGGGAAGATCGGCAGGGGCCGCATGATGAGATGGAAAGAGCTTGGGCACCCATGTCCAGGAACTGGACACAGCGACTGTGCAACATCAAGAAAGTTACTTAACCACTCTGAGCTCCAGTTTCCTTGTCTTTAAAACTAGGATAATAATATGTGTCATACATTTTGTGGTGAAGATTTAAGTGATTCCAAGCACCAAACACATTGCAGGTCCTCAACATATGCATAGCTGTCGCTTTGGAGAAGGGAAGGATTCGATGTGAGAGGATTTTATGAGGTGGCTATTAAGTAGTTGCCTCCCACCCCCACCTCCATGGAACCTGGAGAAAGGAAAAATGGACTATGGCTGCAGGAGGAAGAATTGGGGGAGCCTCCGTAAGAACCTGGTGACCAGCATTTGCAAACTGGCAGCTGACAGGCTGAATCCAGCCCTCAGGCATGTTTTCTTTGGCCCGAACGATGTTTTCCAAAAATTTGAATTGGTTGCCAATCTTTTAAAAAGTGGAAGATTTCACATAAAAATCCATATTTCTGGCTTCTCTTGAAAATGCAAGAAATCTAGCAGCTCTGGATCCACATGGCCGCCTGACAAGGATGTGGGAAGGGGTGAGGGTTGCTTCTTTTAGAGGGTCTCACATCATGTCATTACTTCTCAAACTGCAATGTGCAGAGGAATCGCCTGGAAATTCAGTGAATACCCAGACGAGGCAAATTCCTGGAGACAAAAAGTGTAATAGTGGTTGCCCGTGGGGAGTGAGGTTGCTAATGCGGATGGGGTTTGGGGGGAGTAATGAAAATGGAAGCAGGTAGATAGAGGGGGTGGTTACATACAATTGTGAATATACAGCAGACTCTCAGTTAACCAGCACCCAAGGAGATTGGTAGATGCCGGACAAATATAAGTAGACTCTCTGTTAACTGGAATTCAAGCAACTGGTAATCTCAAGCAACCAGCAAATCACAAGCAGCCAGCAATAACATTTTGCCTGTTGCTTCAGAGTGCTGGTTGCTTGACTCCCAGTTAATGGAGTATCTACTGTACCCCAAACAAAACCCACTGAACTGTACACTTTTAAAGGCTTCATTTTGTGGTCTGGGAATAATGTCTTAAGAAAGCTGTTACTTAAGCGCAGGTGCTGACTCAGTGGGCCTGAGGTACGGCTGGAGATCCCACGTTTCTAACAAGCTCCTCGGGGTCAAGGCTGCTAGTCCCTGGAGCCTGGCTGCTTTTTCTTTTTTCTTTTTTTTTTTTAATGAATGGTTTTATTTATTTATTTATTTATTTTGACAGAGAGAGATACAGAGACAGAGACAGAGAGAGAACTGAACTGGGGGAGCTCCCAGTCCAGCATATGGTTCCGCACGGTCCGGGGCCGGGATTCGATCCTCGGTCCCCAGCGCTGCAAAGTGGGCGCTTAACCCACTGATTGGCTGCTTTTTCAACCTCTGCTGCCCTTTGGAACCACCTGGGGAGTTTTCTAAACTTCATGCCTGGGGCTCACACCCCCCAGGATTCTGATGACTTGGTCTGGGGTGAGACCCCTCCCCCAAACCGGCGTTTCAAAGCTCCCCTAGATGATTCTCATTTGAAGCCACATTTGAGAACTACCATCTTCCACCTTGGCCACTTTCCCTTTAGCTGCAGGCCTGTTCTGGGTCGCACTGGCTTCCCAGGCTGCTTTCATCCCAACTTCATGCCGGCATTCTGAGCTAAATGCTTCCTTCCCTTTCTCCCTCCCCAGGTCCCTTGTTTGTGTAGGTTGTTGTGTTTTCTTAGCTGGCTTAAGTTAGGACGTTTACCAGAGGCTTTTGGAAAATGTAAAGAACGCAGATCCTCCCAGGTGCCTCTGGTAAGTAACCCAGGCCTCTCCGGGGCAGGGAGAGGGTGGGGGAGCTCCTTCCTGGCCTCCCTGCCACGCCCTTGTCTGGCGGCCGCGTTGCGGCCCACATGTCCTCCCGTGTCCCCTAATGGAGGCGGCGTGGGATAACATGTGCTCACAGGGGAGGGCGAGCCTAAGGCAAGAGCTGCCGCTCTGCCTGGGCTTGGCAGCCGCCTAAGCACCAACCACAGTGACTCTTGAAGTGGGACAGAGGGGAGAGAAGAAAGAGGGTGGGGCGGGGGAGGGGATGTTGCACCGAGGCTGACTGGGTAATTCAGCGTATTGCGTGAGAGCATCTTAGGGCTGCAGCTCTGAGCAAGGTCCAGACTCCGGCCAAGTCATTCCAAGTGAAAAGAGGTTATAACCACAAAAAGAACATTTCGTTCTGAGTGGGAGGAAGACAACTGGGCAAGGCCAATGGAAAGGCCCCCCAGCCAGCCTTGCTTCCACAGGACCAATACCACTTCCCAGATGTTTTAAGCATTAACACCCCCCCCCCCCCCCCGCAACACACACACACAGACTACTTATTTTCTCTGCACAGCTGGCTTGAATGCAGCTATTTGTGTCTCCTCTTTTTCCTCAAGTGTTTGCTTGTCTCTCTTTCTAGAGACTGGAAAGGATTTAATGAGATTCTACCTCGAAGGTGCAGTAAAAGCTGGGCAACACAGGTGCTGCCTCACAGGCTTGATTGCTAAGGCGGTGCTAATTGATCTAGCACTGGGGACATTTTCACACTTGGTCTTGATAATGCCTCTGAAACGCAGGGGCACGTAAGTGCCCTTTGGAGGCCTGGTGTACAGTTTGCAGAGCAAACAAACGCCTCTGGTGGTGGGTCACCACCTGGCCCTCCAGGACTCCCTCTTTTCAAGAGTAGCTTTAGCCCTTGGATTTTCAGTGCACAATGCGAACAGGGCACATGGGTGCCTGCTAGAGAGCAATGGTGGATAACAACGCGGGGCTGGGCTGAGGGGCCCCCAGGAGGGCAATGTGGGAGGTGAGCTTTGGAGCTCTTTGAACTTGTTCCTTCCTTCCACCCAAGAGATCAGAGAGCCTGCTGGGGAGGGGGCGGTGTCCGGGGGCAGGCCTGCCTGGGGAAGAAGCAGGGGCCCTCAGCGGCCACAGTGAAACAGCGCTGACAGGGCAGGCTCTCAGCAGCTCCTCTGCCTGCTCCCTGCGCCTGCCCTTTGTCCTCATCTCTGCCTCCTTCTCCAACAGTAGCATAAGACATAAAAGGCAAAAGATTGAGGTATATGGGGCAAGTGGCTGTGAATTAGGGTGAGAGGCCCTGGGAG
This sequence comes from Craseonycteris thonglongyai, assembly GCA_004027555.1. Lineage (NCBI taxonomy): Eukaryota > Metazoa > Chordata > Mammalia > Chiroptera > Craseonycteridae > Craseonycteris > Craseonycteris thonglongyai. The sequence goes on along the minus strand of PVKE010024375.1, from coordinate 16,170 downwards.
AAGCACCATCTATGGAGCCAGGACAGAGTTCCTCAGACAAGGATCCTTGGGGAGGGCTCTGTGGCCAGGCAATGGTGGCCTGAAGGGGTAGTTTTGAGCTGTGATCTTGGGCAAAAGAATCTGCTGATGGGTGAGGGAGGACAGAAAGGCAGTGGGCGATGGAGGGGGGTGATTATATTGTTCAATGCTGACTGAATGGCAGGCGAAGGGATAAATGCTTTACATGGCTAATCCCATTGAATTCTCCTAGCTACCCTATTACCACCATTTTACACATTGGTAGTAGAAGTTCAGGCTCAGAGAGGTTGAGTAACTTGTCCAAGGCCCACAGCTAGTAAAGGGAGAAAAAGGCCTAGAACTCAGCTGCATCTGCATTTAGAGCCACTGTCCTTAACTGGCCCCCTTGCTGATGGCCAAATGGCCTCGGAGGTTATCAAGGAAGGTGCTGGCAACTCCATGACAGGCCCTGCAGGACTACTGCATCCCACAGGTCCTGGGGCCAGACAGCAGGGGTCATGGGAAAATCCTTAACCCAGCCCTTTGTCCCCTTTAGCAGCCTGTGGACAAGAGCCCTTCCCTACTATCAGTCTCTAGTCTGAGCTCCAGCCATGTGCAGATCCACGTGTAGCCAGGAGGCTCATGGGATAGGGGTGGGGCTAAAGGTTGGCACCAGTGTCTGGGCTAGAATAGAGCCAATCAACACACAGAAGCAGGCTCTGCCTTCCTGGCTGTTGCCTCCCCAAGGAGTGCAAGGATTGAGCTAGGACAGTATTTGGGATGTTCCTGGCCAGCAGGGCTAAAATGGGACCTCTCTCCCATCAGCTGCACTGAATATCACCCCAGAAAAAAGCCAACACCATTTGACACCTCCAGTTCCCCACCCACCCTGCCCCGTGTGCACCTTTCTGTAAGGGTGTGCACAGGGGAACCTTTAGAATGCTACTTAGGGTTGTCTGATCCTTGCTGCAGCAGGCAGGCCCTTCTGGCCAGGGACAATGAATCACCCAGAATGTGTGCATCTGCTTGGGAGAACACGGTGTGCCCTGGACCACTGCCGGAGCCCGAGGGGAAAGGGAAGTGTGCAGGGCTGCCTGACCAGGGCAAAGGTGGGGAGGGCTTTCTGCTCTGGCAGCTGCTCTGCTCTCCACCTAAGCATCACCAGTGTGCACCTCACCTCCTCTCCTTTGACAGCCTCTTCTCTATTCCCCCCACCTCTTCAACCATTGAAGAATGTTTTTTACACTTCTCATTCCTATCCAAACCCTTCCCCATCCTCAAGTTCCTCCTCCATGATGCTCTGAGAGTCCCAAGAGCAGCCATGCCACTGTCTTCCGGGATCTGAACACACCCCACTGTTCCACCTAACATTTGGTCATGTCATGTTTTGCATTGTAACCCACTGATTTGTGGTAAGTGGGATTGTAAGCTCCAAGAGGGCAGGCATCATGCTTCATCCTTTTGATTCTCTCCCTCCTCCCACCATCATGTAGTGGGGCCTCAGTAAATGTAGATTGCTTGATCAATGGCTTATGTGCTCTTTGACAAACTGCCACCTCCTCAAGGGCAGTTTCTGCACTAAGTCTCATGCAGTTCTGTTTGAATGAAACATTTATTGAGTGCTCATTCCAAGACAAGAGCTCTTCCTGATGTGAAGATACAGAGATGAATAGGATAGTGCCTGTGCTCTCAAGGAAATCGCAGTCTAGGTAGGGAGTTCCAGTGTGTATGGATACTTACAAAGCAGCATGAGTTGTGCAATGACTAAAACGTATACAGCGGCACTTCACTACTGGTTGTTAATTGGTTCCAGGAGGCACCAGTAGTACCAAAAATAATGAGTACCAAACAAAATTTTCCCATTAAGAATACAGTTAATTAATTAAATGTGTTCCCAAACAAAAAGCACACAAAATGGCCACAGAAGCTAAGATAAGACTGCAAGGGGATGGGCACAGAGCAAGAGTTACCACATGACTAATGCATGGCCCTTTGCTTCAGCTGGAAAGGTTAGGGACTCACCAGATAATCACCCACTGCCACCAAGGCCACTGTCCCCGAGGCCACTGTCCCCAAGGCCACTGCCACCAAGGCCACTGCACCCGAGGCCACTGCCACCGAGGCCACTGTCTGCAAGGCCACTGCCACCAAGGCCACTGCCACCGAGGCCACTGTCCCCAAGGCCACTGCCCCCGAGGCCACTGCCACAAGGCCACTGTCCCCGAGGCCACTGCCTCCAAGGCCACTGTCCTCGAGGCCACTGTACCCAAGGCCACTGTCCCCAAGGCTATGGTTCTTGCTTAAAAATTTGGTCTATCTCCCGCCGTCCCCTAGCTTGTCGTGCATTCTTTCCAAAAATCGGGACTTTTTTAAAACACCGCGGGACAAATTGTTAAAAATCAGGACTGTCCCACCAAAAGTGGGATGTCTGGTCACCCTACCCAAGGCCACTGTCCCCAAGGCCACTGCCACCAAGGTCACTGTCCCCGAGGCCACTGCCTCCAAGGCCACTGTCCTCGAGGCCACTGCCACCAAGGCCACTGTCCCCAAGGCTATGGTTCTTGTTTAAAAATTTGGTCTCTCTCCCGCCGTCCCCTAGCTTGTCGTGCATTCTTTCCAAAAATTGGGACTTTTTTAAAACGCCACGGGACGCGGGACAAATTGTTAAAAATCGGGACTGTCCCACCAAAAGTGGGATGTCTGGTCACCCTACAGGCCACTGTCCCTGAGGCCACTGTCCTCGAGGCCACTGCCACCAAGGCCACTGTCCCCAAGGCTATGGTTCTTGCTTAAAAATTTGGTCTATCTCCCGCCGTCCCCTAGCTTGTCGTGCATTCTTTCCAAAAATCGGGACTTTTTTAAAACGCGGCAGGGCGCAGGACAAATTGTTAAAAATCGAGACTGTCCCGCCAAAAGTGGGACGTCTGGTCACCCTACCCTTGGAAGGCATGGAGATTCTGCTCTTCCCAGGTTCCCCTCTAGAAAACCCTCATCTTGTTTGTTCCCTCTGGCCCATACCATAGAAACCTAGCCTGAGGCAAGTGGAACACGCATAAATGGCCACTAAGGCCCTGAGAACTCTTGTCAAGGACTCAAGACTGCTGTGTTACACCATTAACCTCCACCCTCACCCAGACTCTGCTTCTCCCCCACGAACTCCCTCCTTACCCTCATCAATCTACTTGATGCTATCTACTATCTGCTAGCTTTCTACTTAAGTTCCCGCTCGTATCTGACCAGTGTTCCTCTGAATGTTCTGTTTGGACCACCAGCCTCAGAATGACATGGGGAGTGTTTATTGAACATGCAGATGGCCAGACCCAGGCATGCCTGAGTACTCAAACAGAATCTACAAGGCCGGGTCAGATGAAGAAGCAGTGGGTTCTTCATGTTTCAGAAGTTCTCTGCGTGCTTCCGAAACCCAGTAATGTGACAGCTGCTGTGGCAGACAAAGTGAGTGTGGACTGGGGGTGCTAATGGGTCTGCCACCCATTGTACCCAGTACACAGTATCTGGTGGCCATTCAATAGACAGTGAGCACACCCCAACAGGGCTTCCTTCCCTGATGCTCATCTTTCCATCAGGAAAGTCCCTCCTGCTCTGCTGCTAATGGGATTACCCCTTTACACAATCATCTGCCCCTCCTCCTTCCCCCTTAAATGTCCACAGGACAATCAGTGCTCATACAGGCTGATGTGCCTGAGAATTGATTGTTTACAAATGAGCTTTTGAAGAGCCTGAATAAAGTCTGGGAAGAAGAATGCCGTGAGACTAGCAGCCAGGTACACAGTGGGTGCCGAACAGATACTTGGGGGATTAAATCATTAATGAAAGCACCAGAAGCATGAGAGAACCAAAGTCTTTTGTTTTCAGCTTTAGGAGTAACCCTGGGGCAAGCCTTCCAACAACAGATTTGCCCTCCTGGTTTACTTAACAGTGAGGTCAATAAGTTAACACCACTGTGTGAGAGCTCCTGAGAGGTTGGAAACATAGGAACTAGGTTAAGGAGCTGTGAGGCTGGCACTGGAGACTGCCCAAGCTGGCTGTTGCTCAGCCAGGAGCTAAGTACTTACTGGCCAATTCTTTCCAACCTCCATAGTATAACCAAGTGCTGAGCTGGGCAGAACTCCCCGTGCTCATGCTTGTTGGTCTCAGAGCAAAGCAAGCAGCAACCTCATGCAGGGCCACGTGAGGTCAGGGGGCAGGGCCGCACTCCCGAGCTTGCATGGCATTGGCTGATCTTGTACACACCATTTCTGGGGGTGGCCAATCACAAGAGCCACAGCATACTTGTTTTTTGTGTTTTTTTTTCCTTCTGCCCTTGTCCTTGCGAAAACCACAGAACTTCCCACCACAAAGTAAGCTGGGGAGAGAAGTTGCTTCCCTCCCCTGCCCCACACCCGGCCCAGAAGGCCTTGGGGAGAGGCACCTGGCTCACAGCCCAAGAAGGATGAATGCTCTGCTTCCCAAAGCAAAACATTTGCTCTTTCAGGAGAACTCCATTGACAACCAATTAGAAGTGACACCAAATGTATAGTCAATCAAGGCTTTCCTGAAATAGACTTGGGTGCAGATCCTTATGAAAAGAATCCTAAACAGGAAAATTCCCCCAGGCTACGCTTGCTCAGCAGCGTTTGTGCCCATGTATACTTCACCAGCCAAAGAGGAATTTGCTATCTCTCCCACCTGGGTTCCAGCAGGTCAGGCCTCGCTTCACTACCTACCCATCTACTTTGGGAGTGGTGTTCTTTGGGCAAGAGTGGCACCATGGTGGATTGAAAAGAAGTAGGGAACCTTTTCTTGTCCTGGTTCTTTCATAACAAGTTGGAAAACCTCCCTGTAGGTCCATTTCTAGAAAATGAGGGCTCTGAGTGAATGCTCTCCAAGGTCAGTTCTAGTTGGGACATGCTAGAAGCCTAAATGCTACTATACATGAGATGCCAGGCTTACCGTTTTACATTCCACATCTCACTTAATCCCCACAACAACTCCTGTGAAGTGAACACTATCATGCTTCTCCCCTACCTTTACAGATGCGGAAATGAGGCTCTGAGAGGTTGAGTGACTTACCCCAGAACACACAGCAAAGGGCAAAGATGGTATCAGAATTCAGATCTGTCTGATCCCACACCCCACACTTGAAATTGCTTCCCTAAGCAGTGACTTTATAGGCTCTTCCATCCAAATGGCTCTTGAAACCCTGACAAGTTGGGAAGGTCCAAGAGAGAAAATGAGCATGCCTCCCCATTTTACACTTAGATTGCCAGCCTCACATGTTGGCAGAAGCAGGAACATACTTTTCTAATGTGAGCTAAGGGGTCAAGAAAAGGCCTGTTTCAGTTAGTTAGCTTCTGGTGATGGTGCCGTAGTGGGCATCCTGGGCACTCAGGGCAAAGCAGGAGGGCACTGCCAGCTGGGAATGTGGGCAGGAGTGCCTCATGAGGGCATCACCCTCTTTGTAGCCTGAGATCCCTTCCTTGGGTTCCGGAATATCTGACAAATACTAGTCTGGTTCTCAGGTCTGTACTCTAATGATAATAATGAGGGCAGGGGAGCCTAGTGAAAATTTAATAGACAAGTATAAAAAGTTTCACAGTCTCTGTCTGTAGAAGTTCTTTTGAAGGTCTGCGCAAAGCTTCAAGGGCTGCTTGGAACTCTCCATCCAAAAAATAATTAGCCTTCCTCATTTCTGGAGAACGATGCGATCTGTTTATTAAATGCCTAAATTAAAGGGAGAGGATACAGTGCAGTTGGGGGTTTTCCACCATAATTCATCTGAGGCTCTCGGTCAGGGAAATTCGAGCCTAAGGCTGACTTGGCTTCCTCACCACTTCCTGCTTCCAAGCTTCCTCCAACCCTGTGCCTCTAATAAGTTCAGGTTGTTCAGAGTTCAGCTCTCATTAACCCTTTGATGTCTGGGTGGATACACCACAGTTAAAGTCCACAAACCACTTAATGTACATCAAAGATTGGCTAAGAAAGCAATTGTTCCAGCGTGGATGCTTCTATTGTAAGGATCAAATGAGATAATGTGCGTGTGTGAAAGCACTGCGCGATCCTTGAAGCAAAGTAAATTACTTTTATTATTATTTTTCTCAATAAGGTGGTTTATTTCTTTACAAGTTGGATGCCTGTCCTCGTTAGGGGCCTTTAAACAAATCAAACTGGTACTTGGTGAGCCTGGACAAGTACTAAACTTTCCTTGTACAGTACTTCCTTCTGTATTCCTCAAGCTAATTGACCCTTGATTAAGAACCTTCTGATAGGCCTGTCACCTTGCACACTTGGAGCCAGTGTAATTTGCTTATTGCTTCTCCTCAACAAAGAATGTGAAAGGCACAAGACACAGGATCATTGCCAGCAATGTAGGACTTGGTTTTATCCATGCTCCACCTGGGATGGGAAGTTCTCATGGGGAAAGGTTGTGTGCAGAGTGGCTGAGAGGCCTTCATGTGGGATCAGATGGATCGGTCATAGACCAAGACAGGTCAGCTAGGAAATGGAGCTACAGTAGTTATTGTTCTAAGAAAACCGTCTTCTAAAAATGCTTGAGGTGACTCTCATACATTACTGCTGGGAAAGAAAATTGGCCCGACCCTTTGGAGGGGCATTTGACAATATCTCACAAAATTACATATGCATTTACCTTTTGAGTCACCAATCCCATTTCTAGGGAATTCCCTTGTGATACACCTCCAATAATATGGAAATACATATATATGAGGTTATTCGTTACGTTGTTTATAATTACAAAATATCTGAGATGACCTAAACGTCCATACATAGGAGAGTGATTGAATAGACTTTGGTATGACCACAGAATGGAGTATTATACTGCTGTAAAAAGGAATGCAGACACTCCCTATGAACTGATAGGGAGTGGGTCTCTAGGATACATTAATTGGTGAAAAAGAAAAAGGCAAAGTGCAAAAATGGTTCTGCAGTATACTTCTATTTGGGAAAGAAGGAAGGAAAGTGAGAAAATAAAGATGTGTTTGCTCATTTGTATAAGAAACACGAGAAGAACAAACCAGAAACTAATGGAATTGGTTACCTACAGGAGTGCGTGGGAACAGCACACAATAGGTTCTCACTAGACATTTCTATTCACACAATGACTGACAGGTGCTATAGAAAGACAGTAGAGGGAATGACGAATTCAGCCTGGGAGTATCAGGAAGTTTCTACTGCTGTCTTGAAAGACGACATGTGGTCAGCAGATTGGCTGGCCATAATGGGAAGATTATTCCAAACAGAGGGAATAGTTATGAGCAAAAATCCAGAAGGAGGACTTGGCATGTAAAGTGGCTGGAGCATGGGGTGGGAAGGGATTATTATGTGAGAATGCTGAGTTGGGCAGGCAGGAACCAGAACGTGGCCTTCCTTTTTGGCAATGGCAGGGGGGTTGAATTTTATTCTAAGTGAGATAAGAAGCCATTTTGAGCAGAGGAGTGATATGGGCCTTTTTATGCTGCATTAGTCCCTCTGGCTGTAAGGAGGGATATGGAGTGAAGGGGAACAGAGTGGAGCAGGGACCAGTTAGGAGGCTACTGAACTCATCCCTGTGAGAGAGGATGGTAGTTTGGACCAGGAAGGTAGTAGTAGAGGTGGAAAAGAGTGCTTATATTCTGGATATATTTTGAAGGTACAGCTGGTGGGACAAACTGATGGATTAGATGTGGGAAAAGGTAAAAGAGAAAGAGGAATCTGGGTTAATTTCCAGATCTCTGGCTTAAGTGATTTGGTGTCTGATGAAGCCATTCAACAAGATGGGGAACGCAGTAGAAAGAGCAAAATTTATGGGGAAAGGTGATGAGTCATCTTAGATATGTCAAGCATGAGGTGTCAGTGTGACATCCAGAAGTTAGATGCATAGGTCTGGGGATCAAGGCAGAGGTCTGGGCTGGTGTCATAGATGTGGGACCATATAGATGAAAGTTGAAAAGATGAGGCCAGAATGTGAAAGTGTGTTATTACTGTGAGAAGAGAAGAGATCTGGGGACAGAGTCCCGGGGAACACTAACATGAAAGACAGACAGAAGATAAAGACTCTGTGAAGGTGGCTAAAAAGCAGTTGTAATAGAGGTAGGAGGAAGGCTAAGAAAGACAAGGGCCATGGAGGTGCAGGGAGAGAGTTTCAAGGGGAGGGTGCTCAGCAATGCCTAGGGCTGCAGAGGGGTGGGGTCCCTAAGCTGGGAGCTGCAAAGTGTCCATTGAGTCTGGCTTAACTTCTGATCTTTGAGCAGATGTGGGGAAGGTGAAGTCAACCTGCAAAGGCTGCCAAATGTGGGGGCAGTGAGGAAGTGCCGGCAGTGAGGGGGCTCTTCTTGAGAGACCTTTGACTGGGAAGGGAAACATTGAGGCGGATGGCAGCTGGGAGATGGGAGGGTGCAAGGTGCAAAGAGAGTCATTATTATAAGGATGAGACAAGCAAGCCCATTTTAGCTGTAGAGAAAGTCAGTAGATGTACAAGGCTGAAAAGCAGAGGGGAAAAAAAGGAGCTAATGAGTAGAGTCATCTTGGCACGGCGAGTCCAGGGAGAGGGGTTGGGCTTGAGTAGAAAGAGGCAGATGTCTCTTGGAACAGTAACTTCTCATGACATCATTTTCAATGTGAAGGAAGCGATGAAGATCAAGTCATCCAGTCATGCACTGGGACTCTTTGCAAACTTGGGGAGTGTGGGCATAATCATGTGTTAATTCAAATAGAACCCTGGGCCTTGGTCACAGGCATCTGGAAAGGACAGTGCTGATGGAGACGAGGCTTGCCTGCTACCAGCTACAAACAGTGCACCCTTCTAACGTGTCCATACAGATTCAAACACAGTTTAATGCATATTAATCAAGGTAAAAAGTCTCCCTTAAAACAAATGATAAGATCTTACAACAAATAAATAGTGCCTGATTAATGTGTTTGCCAATTGTTCTCTCCTGCTCTGGATGTTGTCCAGGAGCCAGAGGGCTGAGAACAGGGCAGGGAGAAAGGCCTCAGGTTCCTTTCCTAGTTCTCACTTCTGAGGCTGCCACTAGCCCGGGAGGTTCGGAGTACTGGGCAGAAGTGAGGCCTGGGTGTGGCAGCAAGCTAATCCTTTATGAAGCAGAGGCCTGCTGGTCATAGGGTTTATGCTCCAAGGGCAAAGGACTTAGGGCTAAGACATTCTGTCCCTTTGCAGACAATGGAGCTTGTAAGCTGTTTCAGAAGGTCTCATGCAAGTCATTGTCTAACTGAAAAGCAATGTGCTATGTGGTGTGATACATGTTTGGACAGAGAAGCAAAACATTAGGTTTGGGTCCAGGTTCTGCTGCAAGCTTGCTGCATGACTTTCGGCAAGTACCTTCTGCTTTTTTGGGCCTCAACTACTCCATCTGCCACATAAATAGACTGGGCAGATGATTTTCTAAGGGAGTTGCCCCTCCCCGCCCCCCAACACTTTATGTTTGTTCATTTGTTTTTTCACTAATAGACTTTATCTTTTGGAGCAGGTTTTGGTTCACAGCAAAATTGACTGAAAAGTACAGAGAGTTCCCATGTACTCCTGCCCACATGCAGATACAACATCTGGTGCCAGAATGGTACATTTGTTCCAATTGATGAACCTACACTGACACATCATTATCACCCAATGTCCTTAGTGGTGGTATACATTTGTGGGTTCGGGTAAATGTATAATAACATATCAACCATTACAATATTATACAAACAATTTCACTGTCCTAAAACTCCTCTGTACTCCATTGATTTATATCCCTTCTTCCCCTCAGCCCCAAGCAACCACTACTCTTTTAACTCTATAGTTTTGCCTTTTCCAGAATATTATATAATTGGAATCACAGTAAGTAAGTTTTTCAGCTTGGCTTCTTTTGCTTAGTAATATACACTTAAGACTCCTTCATATCTTTTCGTGGCTTGATCATTTGAATCATATCTCATTGTCTGGATGCTCCACTGTTTATTCAGCCATTCACCTACTGAAGGACATCTCAGTTGCTTCCAAGTTATGGCAATTATGAGTAAAGCTGCTATAAACATCCATGTGCAGATTTTTATGTTGGACATAAATTTTCAACTCATTTGGATAAATACCAAGGAGCATAATCACTGGATAGTATGGTATGGTTAAGTATATGTTTAATTTTATAAGAAACTGCCAAACTGTCTCCCAAACTGGTTGTACCATTTTGCATTTCCACCAGCAATGAATGAAGAGTTTCTGTTGTTCTGTATCCTCTCCAGTATTTAGTGTAGTCAGTTTTGGATTTTGGAGATTTTAATAAGTGTATAGTGGTATCTTGTTGACTTAATTTGCATTTCCTTAATGACATATGATGTTGAACATTTTTTCATATGGTTACTTGCCATCTGCATGGTATCTATTCAGGTGAAGTGTCTGTTCAGGTCTTTCATCCATTTTTATATTTATTTATTTACTTACTTTAAACGATTTATTTTATTGTTTTTGACAGAGACAGAGAGAAGGGGTAGGGCCCAGAGCAGTCTCTATAGTTGTATGTCATTAATTTTTTGATATAGTTTCATTCCACACAGGTGGACCGGGGACACGCAGGGTGGGAACTGGGCAGGGTGGGGGTTCCTGCATGGGAAGCACGCCCCCTCGAGCCATGGGCTGAACCAGGGTTTTCTCACATGGGAAGCACACCCCAGTTCAGCATATGAGTCCATACAGGCCGGGGCCGGGATTTGATCCTAGGTCCCCAGGGCTGCAAAGTGAGTGCTTAACCCACTGAGCCATCCCAGCTTCCCCCTTTCATCCATTTTTTAAAATTAGGTTGTTTATTTTTTTTACTGTTAAGTTTTAAAAATTCTTTGTATATTTTACATAACATTTCTTTATCAGATATGTCCTTTGCAAATATTTTATCTCAGTTTGTGGCTTGTCTTCTTATCCTCTTGACAGTGGCTTTCACAGAGCAGAAATTTTTAATTTTAACGAGGTCTAGTTTGTCAATTATTTTTCATGGATTGTTCGTTTAATGTTGTATCATTGCAATACCCAAGGTCATCTTGGTTTTTCTCCTACCTTCTAGAACTCAATACTGTCATAGTTTTCCATTTTCCATTTGTGGTCTATGATCCATTTTCAGTTGCTTTTTGTGAACAGTGTATGGTCTGTGTCTAGATTCATTTTCTTTTGCTTGTAGAAGTCTACTTGTTCCAGTGCCATTTGTTGAAAAAGCGATCTTTGCTCCATTGTATTGCCTTTGCTCCTTTGTCAAAGATCTATTGAGTGTATTTATCTGGGTCTATATGAGCTCTCCATTCTGTTCCATTTATCTCCATGTATTCTTTCACCAACACTACACTGTCTTGATCACCATAGTTTTGTAGTAAGTCTTAAAGTCGAGTAGTGTCAGTCCTCTGACTTTTTCTTCTCCTTCAATATCGAGTTTCTTTTGTCTTTTGTGTTTTAGATATCCTTTATCAAGTTGAAGAAGTCCCCCTCCATTCCTAGCTTTTTGAGAGTCTTTATCATGATGGGGTGCTGTATTTTGTCAAATGACTTTTCTGTGTCTGTTGATATGATCCTGTGATTTTTCTTCTTAGCCTATTGATGTAATGAATTGCATTAATGTTAAACCAGTCTTCCATACCTGGAATAAAGTCCCCTTTGTTGTGGTATATAATTAATTTTATACATTGTTGGGTTTGACTTGCTAATAGGAGATTTTTGCCTCTATGTTCATGAGAGATATTTATCTGTAGTTTTCTTATAAAGTCTTTGTTTTTTTGGTTTTGGTGTTAGGATAATACTGACCTCATAGAATGAGTTAGTATTTTTTCTGCTACTATCATCTGTAAAAGACTACAGAATATTGGTGTAATTTCTTCCCTAAAAGTTTGAAGAATTCACCAGTGAACACATTTGGACCTGGTACTTGCTATTTATGAATGTTATTAATTATTGATTCAATTTCTTTAATAGGTATAAATCTACTCAGATTGTCTATATCAACATGTGTGAGTTTTGGGGGATTGAATCTTTTAAAGAATTGGTCCAGGGGAAGCCGGGATGGCTCAGTGGGTTAAGCGCTCACTTTGCAGCGCCGGGGACCGAGGATCGAATCCTGGCCCCGGCCCCTGTGGAACCATATGCTGAACTGGGAGATCCCCCAGTTCAGTTCTCTCTCTGTCTCTCTCTGTCTCTCTCTCTCTCTCTCTCTGTCAAAAATAAATAAAAATATATTAAAAAAAAAAAAGAATTGGTCCATTTAAACTAAGTCATCAAATTTAGAGCACAAAATTACTCATAATATTCCTTTATTATCCTTTTAATGCCCATAGGATCTGTGGTGATGACCTCTCATTCATATCTGATATTAGTAATTTGTGTCTTCTCTGTTTTTTCTTAGTTAGCCTGTCTAGAGACTTATAGATTTTAATGCTCTTTTCAAACAACCAGCTTTTGATTTTGTTGATTTTTCTCGCTGATTTTCTATTTTCAATTGTATTGCTTTCTGCTCTATTTTAAAATTATTTATCTTCTGCATACTTTGGATTTCATTTGTTCTTCTTTTTCTAGTTTCCTAAGGTGGAAGCAGATTACATATTCTTCTCAAGCTCACAGAGAACATTCACCAACAAAGATTACATTCTGGGCCATAATACACACCTTAACAAATTTAAAAGAATAAAAATCATACGATGTCTGCTCTCAGACCATAGCGAAATTAAACTAGAAATCAATAACTAACAGAAAGATAGCTGGAAAACTCTAAAATATGTAAAGATTAAGAAACATACTTCTAGTGAAGCCGGGATGGCTCAGTGGGTTAAGCTCTCTCTTTGCAGGAGGCCACCAGCTTTGTTCCCACCCTGTGTGGCCCCCGCCCACCTGTGTGAAATGAAACCATGTGGAAAACTGATGACGTACAACTATGGAGACTGCTCTGGCCCTTCCCCCTTCTCTCTCTCTCTCTGTGTCTCTGTCTCTATCAAAAACAATAAAATAAATCATTAAAAAATAGAATGTCAGCTCCATGAGATCATAAACCTCATCAGTCAGAGAGCCTGGCACAAAACAGTTTCTCTAGGAATACTTGTTGAATGAACAAATGAATGACTGAATGACTGAATCCACACAAGGAGGGGATTTGTCTTGGTAATTTGATGGCAGGGGTTTCTGGGAACTTCTCCTTTCCCATACCCTGATGGGAAAATGAAAGTAGCCTGTCTGGGCTAGTTTTATGTACTGCAAGGAGAGCTTAATATCTCTCTAAGAGAGGAATGCAAATAGGTCACGTGGGTTAAGATGATCAGAAGTGTATGGAAAAACAACTTGCCGAACTTTGGAACTCAGCAGCCTCTCTGTATGTCAGCCAGAACACAGGCTGTGCTCCAGGAAGTGTTTCTGACAACAATTGGAAGCTTGATGTCGAGCCCTTCAAAAATCACATAGTCTTAGGTCATATGACCCAATTCCTTAGTTTTGCCAAGGAGGGGGTGTGCAACTGGGAGAAGAGAATGCAGTTATTTACTAGTTTCTTCCTAAGGGCAAAAAAACAGAATGTTCAGCATTCGTGGGAGAGGCAGAAGTTCTGTTCTGCCTGAGGAATTTTTGCTAACTGCATGGGCAGGGTCAAGTGACAAACTTCTATAGCTCAGCTTGACACTGGAATGAGCCCTGTCCAGAGGCAGTGGAACGAAGTGTAAATTGGGTAATATTTACCCACAAAAATATTTTGGTTCTGCAAAAAGGCACATTCTTGTAGAAAATCACCCCCTCAGATGAACAACTTCTCAGTGAGCCTGCTTGTCTTGAAGGTGAGGCTGAAGGGTGGGAGACAGTGATGCTGGTGGGATGAAGCTGGATTGGATGACTCACAAGGCCACTTGCAACCCCAAGATTTGAAGAGTCTATGCCAATGTTCCCTTTCCAGCCACTAAAATCTAGATGGCCTTCTCTGGAATTTTTTTAAAGATTTATTTTATTGTTTTGGGCAGAGACAGAAAGAGAGAGAGACAGAGAGAGAGAGAGAGAAGGGGGAGGGCCCAGAGCAGTCTCCATAGCTGTACGTCATCAGTTTTTGACATGGTTTCATTCCACACAGGTGGGTGGGGGCCACACAGGGCGAGAACTGCTCGGGGGGCCTCCCACATGGGAGGCACGCCCCCTCAAGCCAGAGACCAAACCGGGGGGGGGGGCAAGAACCAAACTGGGGGCCTTCCACATGGGAAGTACACCCTAGTTCAGCATATGAGTCTGCACAGGCCGTGGACAGGATTTGATCCTTGGTCCCTGGGGCTGCAAAGCAAGTTTTTAACCCGCTAAGTCATCCCAGCTTCCCTTGGAATTTTTAAAATTTTATTTCTTATTAATTTCATGTGTACAAGAGGACATAATATTTAGACATTTGCAGACCTCATATAGTGAGAACCCCAATAGGCTATTTCCCAACTGACACCTTACATAGCTATTACAATACCATTGACTATACTCCCTATACTGTGCTCCACATCTGTTGACTATGTATATGTAATCATTGACATTCAACGTTATTTTATATTAGTTTCAGGTGTACAGCAGCGTGGGTAAGCATCTATACAATTTATAAGGCGCTACCCCCCAAAAGGTCCAGCGTCTACCTGACCCCATACATAGCTTTTTTGACATTATTGACTACATTACCCATACTGTACATCACATCCCAGTAACCACTATATGACTACCAGTTTGTGTTCCCCAACCCCTTCACCCTTCCCACTCATCCTCCCACCCCCTCCCATCTGACACCATCAGTTTGTTCTTTATATCGAGGAGTCTATTTCTGTTTTGATTGTTCATTTGTTCTTTAGATTCCACATATGAGATCATAAGGTATTTGGTATTTGTCTTTCTTTTTTTTTAAGATTTATTTTGTTTTTGAGGCTTAAGACCTTGGAATAGAGGGAATCCATCAAAGAGAAAGAGTGTAGAGTGGGAAAAGCTGAGTCCAGAGGCACTCAGCAGTTAAAAGAGGAGAGGCTGCAAAGGTGACTGAAAAATAGGATTACTTGTATATGGTCCACCATCCCCAATAGAATTTGTTAGAGTTTGCGGATGCTGATTAATACCACCTCTTGTCGAGGAAGCCGGGATGGCTCAGTGGGTTGAGCGCTCACTTTGCAGCGCTGGGGACCGGGGATCGGGCCCTGGCCCCGGCCTGTGTGGAACCATGTGCTGGGCTGGGAGCTCCCCCAGTTTGGTTCTCTCTCTGTCTCTGTCTCTGTATCTCTCTCTCTCTCTCTCTCTCTCTCTCTCTCTCTCTCTCTGTCAAAAATAAAGTAAATAGGAAAATAAAATGAAAAAATAGAATTAAAAAAAAATAGCACCTCTTGTCTTCTGCCTGAAATCAGAATCAATCAAGAGAGACGTACATATGAGTCAGGCAAGAAATAAG
Source organism: Craseonycteris thonglongyai (assembly GCA_004027555.1). Taxonomy (NCBI): domain Eukaryota; kingdom Metazoa; phylum Chordata; class Mammalia; order Chiroptera; family Craseonycteridae; genus Craseonycteris; species Craseonycteris thonglongyai. The sequence goes on along the minus strand of PVKE010024375.1, from coordinate 778 downwards.
AATATCACCTTTATGAATGATGCCTCTGCTTGGAGAAAGAGGAGTCGAGATGCTACTGAAGAGCCTGTCTCTCATTATGGAAACATGAGATGAGCCCCAGGAGCACAGAGCCCCTGTCTGGCCTGGTCGCTGCCTAACGCAGTGCCTGACACATAGGAGGTGCCCATGTTTGTTGGGTGAGTGTATCTGGATGTCAGGATTACCACAATCTTCACATATCATCCGGGAATCACCCGGGGAGCATAAAAATGCCTATGCCCAGGTGATAAGCCCAGACAGAGTGTATCAACATTTCTGGGAATGAGGTTCAGGCGTTAGTACTGTATTAACCCACTTCCTATTTAGAAAAAAGATAGGTGCAGCTCACTGTCATGTTCATGTAATTTTACGCAAACATACTCTTTCCAGGCCAAAGCAAATCTGACTGGTTTTCAATGTGAAAATCAAATATAAAAACTTCTTGGAGTGATTTCTAAACAGAACTTACCTCTAGTCCTAGTGTAACAGAAACATAATGGTGATCAGTATTTAGTAACATTTATTTCAGAGCACAAAACTTTGAAGGTCAAGTTAGGACCGTAATCCATGAGTTATCTCGGGGTAAACACTGCAGCCACAAGCACACTGACAAGCATTCTCAGGGCCAACGGGAAGTGGGTTAAGTTATAACCAGGTGATTCCAATACACAACCAAAGATAAGAACTGTTGCTCTCTCCCAGTCCCTCATTTTGCAGACCGGGGACATTGAGGCCTGGAGAGAAAGAGGCTCCTCTGCAA
>PVKE010024374.1:0-23863 GCA_004027555.1 Craseonycteris thonglongyai | reverse complement strand
TTTGTCTTCAGTGCATAGTTATTTCTATTTTACTTTTTGACAGATAGAGAGAGAGAGAGAGACAGAGACAGTTAGAGAACCAAACTGTGGGAACTCCCCAGTTCAGCACGTGGGTCCTGCCTGGGCCGGAGCCGGGATTCGATCCTCGGTCCTCATGGCCTCAAAGCGAGCGCTCAACCCGCTGAGCCGTCCCGGCTTTTCCCTCTCAGGGAACTTTGGCTGAAGCTTAGATGGATGCTAAGAGCAGTTTTTGCAGAGGCAAGAACGGATGCTGGGGATTATGTGCTGAAGTTTAAAGGAATGTTGGAGAACTTTTTATGAAGCTTAAAGGGAATCTTAAACTCTCTAATATTGTTTTTACGGGAACAGAATATACTCCTGTTCCTGTGTTTTCTTGATTGTGTGTTTTGATGATTGTTTTCATGTATGTATTTGTATTAATGGAATATAAATATTAAGCCAGCAGTGAGGAAAGCTCTTTGCAAGATTAAGCAAAGAGAGCTCGCAATCTGCTCAGCTTGATTTTTCAAGACATTCCTGGTGCCAGGGTCGTCTCTGTGACTCCCGATTCACAACAATGGCCTGCTGTCTCCTCAGTGGAGGAGGACCATGTATATGTTCATGGACATCTGCATAGGCTGTGGGTCCATGGTTAAAACATCTCACATTATTTTTCTGTTAAAACAAAACAAAACAAAAGAAAAGAGAACAAAACAAAAGAAAACAAAAAACCCCACATTATTCTTGAGCTTTGCATAGCTGTGTAAAAACGGCTCCTCTTCATTTTAGGTAAATGCTCTGCACGGCTCACATAGCATCAGGCATTCAGATGTTGTGTAAGTGTGTACTGTTGTGGCAATTTTCTAAATTTTACATCATGTTGTCCATCTTCAGCTTGTCTGGCTTTGGAAAAAAGGTAGTTTTAGTTGTCAATGATTTCTACTAAAGGGGGCGAGGTTCAAAAATATGTTTGGAGAGCCATAGGCAGATATTGGAAGAAACTAGAAGAATTCAGGATCCAGTCCAGTTTACGAGCAGACAAAACAAAACCAAGAAGTCAAAGAATGTCACTGGAATCAGATGTCTACAAAGGTACATTATAGTTTCTATTGCAAAATAATTTGTGACACTAATTACCTGTTTTTAGCAAAGAAAACTAAATTGAATATCATTCATTTGCAAAATAAGCATATATTGTCACTTTTGTAAATTAATAATTGAATTTAATTTTATAATCAGTATTATACCAAAGAAACAATGAGGCAGTAGGTTGTTTTTGAAAGTATATTCTTCTGTGGCTCCAAGACTCCTTTGCCAAGAAAGAACACACATCTTAAGCGGTTTTTCCACAAGTATTAGGAAGTGAAAGCTTTACCTGTGTACACAAGGAACCTTAATGTATTTTACCAGCCAGAAATACAGTGTATACATAGGTCTTTTACATCATCCTATAATTCCCATGGTAGAAATGTAAGAATGAAAGTGTAAATATTCAGAACAAGTCACTCCAAGGTGTACTTCTGCCATGAGCTGATTGTTTTGACCTAAGGGTAATTTTATGTTCTTGGCTGAGAAAAACCTTCTCTCCCTCCATTTCACTAGGCCTGGTAAGTGGATGTAGGGGCCTGGGCCCTAAGAAGAGATCATCAGCCATCATCTTTGTTTGATGCACACATAGGGCAGGGCAAACTGATATTCATAAACTTCTGCTTTTAACATTCTACAAGGGCTCTTTGAAGCTCCCTGGGCTCCTTATATGTAGCTCAGGAAGCCTTCCATAGTCCTTTTCCTTTTCTACCTTTATCTCTTCTGCCTGTGGGGGTCTTTGACTCATGTGTGCTGGGTTTCACAGATATGCATGCATTCATTCAGGTGTTTGTTTGCTAACCTGTCTCATGTCTACTTGATTCTTAGGCCACCCCAAAAAACTTTGAGAATAGAGAAGAATGAGTTAATTTCTCCCCCCAGTTGTCACTGTGAGCCCAATCAATGCACTGGCTGGAATTTCCTGCTTTACCTCCAGGCTGCAGGAGATGAGAAGATCCTGGGGCATCTGACCGTGGGTGGCCTAAGGTAAGCATTCAAATATATTTCTATTTATTTATTTTTATTTTTGACACAGAGAGAGAGACACACAGAGACAGAGACAGAGAGAACTGAACTGGGGGAGCTCCCAGCTCAGCACATGGCTCCGCACGGGCCGGGGCCGGGATTCGATCCCCGGACCTCGGCGCTACAAAGTGAGCGCTTAACCCACTGAGCCATCCCGGCTTCCCCAAGGTAAGCATTCATACCATGCGAGCCCACCCTCAGATTTCTGTCTGCAGGTTCCAGTGGAGAGCAAAGTAGTGAGAATTGTTTCTTCAAGATTGAAAAAGAACAATATGTGTGAAAGTGTGTTTCTTGGTGTAGCCTCCATTGGTTACTTTTTTTTTTTTTAAGATTTATTTTAGTTGTTTTTGACAGAGAGAGAGAGAGAGACTGAGAGAGACAGAGAGAGATAGGGGGAGGGCACAGAGCAGTCTCCATAGTACAGTGATCCCTCATTTTTCATGGTTAATGGGGACCAGAACCTTCCGCGAAAGCTGAAAAACCGCGAAGTACGATTTGCCCCTAGGAATTTTCTCATTGGTCGATGTCGCACGAAACCAATCACGCGCCTTTATGAGAGCCCGTGGGATGTACTCTGAGTCAACTCATCTCTTTGTTTGACATGCAGGGATCCTTCTCTCTCGCGCATCAACATGAAACAACGCTCCTTTCCGCAATGTGGCTGCCGACATGGTTGTATTTTTTCATTTTTATTTTTTGATGAATATTTTGGAAAAACCCGCGAAGCACTGAAGCTGCAAAACATGAAGCATGAAGTGGCGAGGGAACACTATAGTACATCATCAGGTTCCACATAGTTTCATTCCACACAGGTGGGCGGGGGTCAGCGCAAGGTGAAAAACAGGCTGTGGCCTCCCACATGGGAAGCTCACCGCACTTCAACATATGGGTCCTCACTGGCCAGGGCCGGGACCCTGACTAGGACTCAGGGTTGCAAGGTGATGGCTCAACCCACTGAGCCATCTGGCATCCCCTGTTGGTTACTGTGTGTGAGTGCTCATAGCTTTGCTTTTTCTCTGGCTCTGTATGATTTTTGTCCTTTCATTCTGTTATACATCCTCAGAGCCTGGCCCTATGATCACATAGAATGTTTTGTGCCTGGCCTCACCCATCCACAGGGTAAACTTGTCAAGGTGCAAATTGCATTGTTCTGGGCATGACAAGCCTTCATGGGAGTCCTGTGTCTGTCCTGTGCTCTCAGGAATAGTCTCTATTCTCCCCCAGCTAGAGGAGAGATATGGGTATCTGCTTTGGCTTTGTGTCAAAGGTGAGGACATTTTTTTTTTTCTCTTTAAAAGGAAAAAACAAATTTTTCCCTTTGGTTTGGAAAAACAACAACAACAACAACACACACACACACACACACAACAAACAAAACAAAACAAATCAGTCAATCAATCAAATCAATCAAAATAAAGCACAGCATTTCCTGTGCTTGGCATAGTTGTTTACAAGTAGGAATCTCCATCTTTCTTAGGCAGATGCTTTGCATGGCTTGCACAGCCTCAGGCATTAAGATGCTGTGTAACTGTTGTGGCAGTTTTCTCAGTGTATGTCATGCTGTCCATCTTTAGTTTGCATCCAGCCATCCAGGTTCATTCCGACATCTCTGTGTGGCCAGCCAGTGTGGCCTTCAGGTCAGGGCCTGGGGACTCAGGGAGACAAACGCAACCACTTAGGAGGACCCAAGAGGCTGGTAGGCTCTGCTCTGTAGATCAGTGCAGCCTCAGGACCTGTGCTGGCATGCACCTGCTGTGACTTTCTAGCCTGTGTGGACCCCACATGCTTTTTTGTGCTGGGTCTATGGTGATGCTCCATGACCCCAGGTGTGTTCTACCCCTGGAGATGGCTGCTGGACAACCTTGACTTTGCTCTGAGTTTTCAGAGAAGCTTCACTTGGTTTCCAGTGGCACTGAGGAATCAATCACTCTACCTAAGGAGCCCTCCAGAGGCGCCCCAGGGAGATTGGCAGGGGAGTAAAAGGGAGGAGGTTTTTCCATAGGGACAGAAGAGGGCTGGGGGAGGAGTGTGAGTCTTCAGAGAGCCCAGCAGAGGAAGGGCTTGGTGTGGAAAATTCCTGATTCCTATTTTTGGTGTAAGATAGTGGGAGGAGTACTGGACATAGGTGTATCTATTTTTTTCTTTATATTGCACATGAGTAAACATATTTGGGCTCATCTATATACCTGTAATGGCGACTGCCTCTACCTAAATTCCAGCCTGCATTTCCTCAGGCTAAGTGTATAGATATGTTAATGAATGGAGGACTTCTACCTGTACTTTGGGTCTAAGCTAACATAGGGATTTGATTTCCTGCCCTTCTTTACATCCTGCCTCTTTCCTGCCCCTCCTCACTCCCCTTGTGATAGAAGCTGCTTTGGCTCTAAAGTGAACTTGCCATACACTTGACAAAACCAGAGAGCTCCCTTTTTGCTATGGCAACATTTTGATAAATAAACCTTTTCTTATTCCAGTCTGTGATCTGTTGAATATGAAATATCTGATGCACCAAACACAGGGGCTCAGTGACTGCCACATACAGGTCTTCTGGGATATGAGAAAGATCTTTTGTGCTATGAGGGAATACATTTCTAGGAATTGTTAGAGTTGTTCATGAATGGATTCATGCAAAGAAGACTCTTAGAATTTCTTCTTAATCTTCACTAGGAATGAAGTTTTTATTAAAGGTTAAGCACTGTGGCATTAAAGCCACAGTAATAAAAAGGAACAAAAAAAATGAGTGATACCAAAAAAAAGATGAAAGAAGACAAAAAACAAACAAAAAGTCCAGTATATGGTTATTAACAAAGGTATGAGATAAAGAAATGTATTTTCGAGGGAGAAAACTACCATTCACCAAAAACAAGGGTGTTTCAGAATATAAAAGGAAAACTGGACAAAATCAGAATGTGAAGTGGGAAGGTAAGGTGTAGGTGTTGGAAGGGAATCTTTAGAGAGGAAATGTTTTACGTGGTTAAACTGAGTAAGACTGGAATCAGTTTAACTAAGAAAATTAATTTAAGTATCAAAAGTAAGGTGGTATAGATGCAGTTTGGTTATTTTTCACTTTGTTAAAGGACAGTTTTCCTGCTCTGTTTTCCATACAAGACTCACAAGCGTCTGCCTTGAAAGGCAAGGATCAACTATTATTTTATAAGAGTTTTCTGTCTTAATCAAAGGTGTTGATTACTTAAGATAGCAAACTTCTCAATGTAATGGTCAAAAATTGTACCAACCATGTATTGTCAGTTTGGTAAATTAATAATGAGACCAGTTAGTTTCTATTAGGCAGTTGGGAGGTTCCCAGTAAGGAGGACAGGAACCAGTGCCCATATAAGGCCAGAACTCTCAACTATGCCAGTGATTGGCTCCCAAAAAGAGTGCCCAAAGGTTAGAATGAAGGTACAGAGTCCTGGATCCCGATTGGATATCTTACAAAACCCAAACTTTTAGTTCCTACTCTCATTTAATTGGCTAAAATAAATGGAATTGCAAGATCATTATTGGACGATAGACTTGAGCTGTATTTACATGCCTCAGGACCAATCCCCTGATGGCCTTTTGTTTTGTGAAAGGATTTAAGTCAACCCCTTGTCTCAGATCCCAGTTTTGGGTTTCTGCTCTCTGAACATACCTGTTCTTTGTATACCCATTAAAATTTACCCCTACTTTCCTCTCTGTGTGGATTTACAAATTCTGCAACAACTTCGGGGCTCATTAAGGATCGGAGAAGGGAGGGTAAGTTTTGACTGTTGTTACTTGCCTTTCGTAAGGCTTTCTTTTCAGAGTGCTTCTCTTTGAATATCGGGTCTCCGTCAGCCACCTAAAAGTGACTAGCGCGGCTGCCGATCTACAAATCTTGGAGGACAGGCTTCACAGAAGGGACCTGGTTAATCCTTCCCGATTTTACTCAGGGAAATGTTGGCCTTGTCTCAACTGTTTATCTTTCTGGACACTCTCAACTCGGCAAGACAAGGGGAGACAACTGAGGGATTCTGGCTGCGGCTACTCAGCGGTGGATTCTGAAGGTCCGCCGAATTTTGTGATCCAACGGCCCATATAGGTGCAGACTGGGAGGTTTTTCTCCACTGTTTTCTATTTGGGGAGACTCAGCTCAGTGCGCAGTCAGGTAAGACACTGGGGGAGACTGCTGAGGGATTCTTCTGGCCACGGGTACTCAGCGGTGGATCCTTGAAGGTCTGCCGAGTTTTCTGATACAACGGCCCATATAGGTGCAGACTGGGAGATTTTTCTCTTCTGTTTTCTTTTTTGGGAGACTCAGCTTGTTGCACAGTCAAGTGAGACCGGGGGAGACTGTTGAGGGATTCCGGCTGCTGCTGTTACCCTGCTGTGGATTTGGTTAGGTCCCCTGAGTTCTCTAATCTGACGGCCCATATGGATGCCGACTGAGGAGCATTTCTCCACTGTTTTCTTTTCGGGGGGGGGGGGAGTCAGCTCAGTATGCAGTCTGGCGAGAGTTGGGGGAGACTGCTGAGGGATTCTGGCTGCTGCTGCTGCTACCGTGCTGTGGATTTGGAAGGTCCCCTGAGTTCTCCGATCCGACGGCCCATATGGGTGCCGACGGGAGGAACTTTTTTCTTTTGTGGGGAGACTCAGTTCTATACGCAGTCAGGCGAGAGTTGGGGGGAGACTGCTGCTGTTGCTGCCCTGCTGTAGATTTGGAAGGTCCCCTGAGTTCTCTGATTCGACGGCCCATATGGGTGCCGACTGGGGGGCATTTCTCCACTGTTTTCTTTCTGGGGAGACTTGGCTCAATGCGCAGTCGGGCGCGCAGTCAAGTGAGACTGGGGGAGATTGCTGAGGGATTCTGGCTGCTGCTGCTGCTACCCTGCTGTGGATTTGGAAGGTCCCCTGAGTTCTCCGATCCCACAGCCCATATGGGTGCTGAGTGGAGGGACTTTTTTCACTGTTTTCTTTTTTGGGGAGACAGCTCGGTGGGCAGTCAGGCACGCAGTCAGGCGAGACTTTGGGGAGACTCCTGAGGGATTCTGGCTGCTGCTGCTGCTGCTATCCTGCTGTGGATTTAGAAGGTCCCCTGAGTGCTGTGATCCGGCCCATATGGGTGCTGGCTGGGGGGCTTTTCTCTACTGTTTGCTTTCTGGGGAGACTTCAGCTCGGTGCGCAGTCTGGCGTGCAGTCCAGCGCGACTTGTGGGGAGACTGCTGAGGGATTCTGGCTGCTGCTGCTGCTGCTACCCTGCTGTGGATTTAGAAAGTCCCCTGAGTTTTCTGATCCGACGGCCCATATAGGTGCCAACTGGGGTGGGCTTTTCTCCACTTTTTTTGGGGGGGAGGAGACTCCACTCTTTGCAGTCAGGCAAGACTGGGAGAGACTGCTGAGGGATTCTGCTGCTGTTACTGCTGATACCCTGATGTAGATGTGTTGTTTTTTTTTAATATATTTTTTATTTATTTATTTTATTTATTTATTTTGACAGAGAGAGAGAGAGAGAGAGAGAGAGAGAGAGAGAAAGAGAGAGAGAGAAAGAGAGAGAAAGAGAGAGAAAGATACAGAGAAAGATACAGAGACAGAGAGAGAACTGAACTGGGGGAGCTCCCAGTTCAGCACATGGTTCCGCACGGGCCAGGGCTGGGACTCGATCCCCAGTCCCTGGCGCTGCAAAGTGAGCGCTCAACCCACTGAGCCATCCCGGCTTCCCCCCTGATGTAGATTTTGAAGGTCCTTGAATTCTCCGATTCGACGGCCCATAAGGGTGCCAACTGGGGGCCTTTTTTTTACTGTTTTCTTTTGTGGGGAGACTCAGCTCGGTGCGCAGTCAGGTGAGACTTGGGGGAGACTGCTGAGGGATTCTGGCTGCTGCTGCCACCCTGTTGTGGATGTTGAAGGCTCCCTGAGTTCTCTGACCCGAAGGCCCATATGGGTGCCGACTGGGGGGGAGGCTCTTCTCCACTGTTCTTTTTTGGGGAGACTCAGCTTGGTGCACACAGTCAGGTGAGACTTGGGGGAAACTGCTGAGGGATTCTGGTTGCTGCTGCTGCTACCCTGCTGTGGATTTTGAAGGTCCCCTGAGTTCTCTCATGAGACGGTCCATATGGGTGCCAACTGGGGGGCTTTTCTTCATTGTTCACTTTCTGGGGAGACTCAGCTTTGTGCTCAGTCAGGCGAGACTTGGAGACTGCTGAGGGATTCTGGCTGCTGCTGCTGCTGCCCTGCTGTGGATTTGGAAGGTCCCCTGAGTTCTCTGATTCGATGGCCCATATGGGTGCCAACTGGGGGGCTTTTTCTTCACTGTTTGCTCTCTGGGGAGACTCACCTTGGTGCGCAGTCGGGCGAACAGTCTGGCAAGACTGGGGGAGACTGCTGAGGGATTCTGGCTGCTGCTGCTGCTACCCTGCTGTGGATTTGGAAGGTCCCCTGAGTTCTCTGATCCGAAGGCCCATATGGGTTTCTACTGGAGGTTTTCTGCTCTGTTCTTAAACCTTAGTTTCCTGCTCAGAAAATGGCTCTGATAGGGTTGGTTTGGGAGCTATTCCTGTTTGATCTCAGGCTATACAGTTACTGGCTGGGAGGTTTACTCTGTTTTTCTTTTGTGGTCTGTGGTCAGGTGAGACTCCTGGTAGAACTGAGGGATACTGGCTGCTGCTGTTGCTGCCCTGCTGTGGGTCCCAAATGTCCCCTGAGTTCTCTGGGCCCATCGAGGTGCCTACTGGGAGGCTTTTCTCTGTTTTCCTTTTGGTGAGACCCTCAACTTGACATCCTGGACACTGGATGTTTTCCTGCTAAAGAATTTTTGAAGATCCTAGGACAGCGTTAGGGGAACCAAATTAGATGTTGTAATTAAGATATCAACTGAAATTGCCTGTAAGTTTTGGATAAACTAGTGAGGGTTAAAAAGCTTTACTTTTCTTAAGTTTTAAAGTTGTATTATGTTTCATTAAGGTAATTACTGCATTTTGAAAGAAACATGATTTCTTGAGTTTCAAAACATATTTAATGTAATTAAATGTATGTAGGGTAGTAGCATTCTCATCTTGAAAATGAACTCCATTCGTAGTTATTATGTATCCTACTTTGAATTTATTCCTACGGGGTCTCATAACAGTACCCCAACAGGGGGAACTGCTTAGCTGTGGAAGAAATGGTGAATATTTTGGTTTCTGGTTTCTTACCTCCTTTCCCTTTATAAGTAGTTCAGCCCATCTCATGTTCTCTTCACCTGCGTTCAGTTCTGGTTCTTTTCCTTCTGTTTATAATGTATTCACCTTTCACTAAGCAAAGTAGCATCTGTTTTTTACTATCGTTTTAGGTTATTCTCCTGTTTTTTCCCACCACCAGATTTTCCCTCTTGAAAATAACTCCACTCTTAGATCTTTCACTTGTTCACCACCTATTCTCTTATCAATGCAGTGTTAAGCAGTTGCCTAAAACCACACCTTGGCAGAATATCCAGAGGCTACTTGCTTGTTGTGCTCATCTCTGTAGTGATTGCCATGGTTGATCACCAATTACTGAAATGCTCTCCTTTTGCCACCTTGTAAACTCCTGGAAATCTCCCCACTACCCTGTGTTCTGTTGGTTCCAGGCACCCCTTGCCCAACACCAGTGCTCACAGTAGGATGTATTTGTGTATGTTTGAGTCTTTAGCTTTAGAAATGGACAAAGATTCCTTAAATTACTGCAAAGACTGTTTGGGTTACTCCTTTATTCCAGGATCCTGTGTGTGCAAGCTGTGCTGTCTCTCATCTTGGTTCACTTAGACCCCAGTTCTGGACTCAGAACAGTGTTACTGTTTTTTAATGCCTGTGACTTGGAGATAATAAATGTTCCTGCGTCTCTGTTAAATGGGAGCAGTGAGCTGAGGCCTGTGAAGGGCCTAAACCAGGATTCATTTCCAAGTGAGCTTTGAATGACAAGCCAAAAAAGAAACCCCGAAAAAACCCATCAAGGAAACAATCTGCTGTCATCTTGTGGCCATTGGTTAAATAACACCTGTATGCATGTCACCAGGTTTATTTGCCCATATTGTTTTACCAATACTAACTTCTATCAAAAGGGGTTAAAAACTTAGTAAATGATTCATAAACATTTTATAGTTAAGGTTTATTTTTAATATACTAGAGGAAGGAAGAATGAAAAACAATGAGGGGAGACATGCTGGAGAATGGACATTTGGCCTGTAAAATAATTTTGTAAAATGTGTGTCCATAGTTATTGTGACCAAATTAGATGATAAGATTGGATACTAAGTATGATTTCACGTGTGGTTCTGTTATAACATAAACCTGTGAGTTTTCAGTAGTTGGACTTTAAATAAGTTTTGAGGGCTTTTTTTCTTGTGCTTTATTGACTTAATGCATTTAGTAAACCAACTCTTATGCTGCAAAATGCACTTTAATTTAGTTTAGCATATTTATGTACAGTATTACAGGCATTTTTCTTAAAGGGTCAGGGTCCAGCCTCACAAGAACAGGGTAGGGGGTGAGAGTTGCCATGGTGCCTTTTTGTGGCTTGTGGTGGCATCTGTTTTGAGGGAATTTGGTTCCACCTCAGTGATGACCCTGGATGGAGGGACCTGTGGCTTCTGGGACAATGTGGGAACCCTCTTCAGCATCTGCATTACCCTAGGTATCTCCTCAGGAGGCTTGAACAAGGGAGGAAAAGTTAAGGCTCAGCTTCCAGTGTGTGAACTCTGCTGAGGGGTTTGTGGCAGGTTTCGGCCTTCATAGGACCCAGAAAAACATGGGTTTGCTTTGGTAAATTGTCATCTTTGTGGTGTGAGGTAAAGTTCATGCCTGTGTTTTTGTGTGTGGTTGTCCGGCATTGGTAGGGACATTAGGCATGTTCAATTTGTGCTCCATCCTGCTCTGATGTGTGTTGGTTTTATGTCAATACCAACTGCCCTGTTTCGGTCACTAATTTTTGTTTTTGGGTTGAATCATGTGGAAAATTGCTGTCTGCTCCAGGTTCATTAACTTTGAACTTGGTCTCCAATAGGGCTTGGCCTCAGTACTCAACACTGATGTCTTCTCTGCTTTTGTGCCATGGTATTGACATGGATGTTTAGAATTTAAAATTTATAGTCCAGTAATTCCAGAAGTCAAAGAAGTTTTAGCTTTTAGTTTAATGAATCTGTCATTTCTACCATTGTTATAAAGCATAAGACCCGATACACTTGATTGTATTTTTAAGACTATTCCCAAAAGGTGAAATATTAACTTGTTTTTTCTGGGTATTTGGAGAGCCTAAACCCAAAGGATATATTAATCAAAGTTTAAATTGAGCATTGAGGTTTTTCTGTGTTCCTGCCTAGAGAAAAATCCAAAACAAAATGTTTCTAACACTGCAGGAGACAGGGTTTTGCCCATAGTGGCCTTAGTGTTTGGAAACCTACTTTCTTGATAATCATTTCTTCTTGTGCTTAAGTTAACCTCGTGAGGTTTTGCACTGCAATATTATATGTTTAGGTAAGTGTGTTGTTTGGCATGTGAAGTGCATGTGGGAAAATGGTGAGGAGAAACCTGGATGCGAATCTGAATTCTGGCTTCTGCCAGGGGTGTGAAGGGCAGAGGTGGTCCCGGTGCAAGGGGCAAGAAGCCTTGAGGCTATTTCTCCATCTTGGCTCCAGACAGCATGTGTGCAAACCCGTCCCCTCTGTACCTCAAAGGGCTAGGGTAGAACTAAACATTTTTGCATCACAGGTCCAGCCAGCTTTTTAGTGGAATGTGGAGTGCCCCGGGGTAAGGGACATTACATTGTGAAATTTGCAGGTAATTTCTCCATTCCGACTTCAGGCACTGTGTGAGCATAAGGGGGCTGCATGTCAGCTGGCTGGAGTTTTCTGAGCACTTCCTCTATGCTGGTTGCATATGTACACTTTCTCCAGAACTCATTTAAGTGAGCAGTTCCTGTGGAACCCTTTTTGCAGAGGATGAAGTAAGCCAGGGCAAACCCATTGTGTTATGAGCATGGGCAGTGATTCTCTGGCCTCTCCCCTCTGGCCTGGTTTAGGCTGCTAAGAAGCCAGGAGTGAGAGCCTCTGGCAGGCCTTGAATCTGTAGCTAGTGCCAAGGAAAGAGCAGGTTTGAGTCTGGTCTGAATCTGGCATGGTCTCGCGGCACCTAGCGTGACCTCGCGGCGTCTGACTTCCCGGTGCCTGACCTTGCGGGCCCCTCACCTCGCTGTGCCTCAGGGTGCCTAGCACCATGACTAGGGATGAGCTTCCAGTCAGGAGCCCCAGCGAGGAACATCCCAGGACATTTCAGGGTAAGAGCCCAGAGCCTCACCTCTCCTCTCCTCTCTAGAGAGAACAGGGGGCTTGCTGCCTGTCTTGCCTAAGACAAGGGGGTGGGAGAGCCAAGAGCCGCCATTTTGTCTCTTTGCGGCTTGTGGTGGCCTGTATTCTGAGGGAATTTAGTTTACCTCAGTTTTTGCCATGAAGGTGCTGTGGCAGTGGGGACAACTTGGGACTTCCTTCTGTACGTGTTTTACCTCAGCATTTCCTCAGCAAGCAAGGACAAGGGAGGGAAAAGCAGGGAAAAGGGAGAAGCTTTTTGGGTGGGAACTCAGGTGAGGGTTTGGGGGGAGGGGTGCCTGTTTTCAGAGGAACCAGCAGCAAAAGGGCTTGCTGTGGAAAATTCTTGGTTTAATATTTTTATTTTTGGTGTGAGATAAGAGTGAGCAGTTCTGCCTGAACATTGGGTGTGAAGCTAAAGGGGGATATGTGGAGATTTTGAACTTTTTAAAGCTCCCACCTCTTTTCCCTGCCCATCCTCCCTCTCTTGTGATAGAACAGACTTGCGCTTAAAAATCACTTAAGAATCTGAGCTGACTCTAAAGTTGCTGCTTCTTGTTAAGGCAGCAGTTTGACAAATAAAATTGCCCTGTTCCAATTTGCTGTGCCAAACAGGCCTTGTGACTGCAATATAGACATCTTGTGAAATGTTAATTTTTTTTGTGCTTTTATGAAACGAATTTCTAGAAATTATTAAATTTGTCCATGAATGCGGCAGTCTAAAGAATACTTGTGTAACAGTCAATGCTTTTTTTTTTTTAGTTTTCATCAGAAATAAAAATTGTTTACAAGTTAAGAATTTGGATATGTAATTAAAGCTATAGAAATCAGAACTCATAGGAAAAACAACTTCATATACAAGGAAAACAGGATATCGCATAAAAAAGGTGTGTGATAGGGAGATGTATTTTCAAGGGAAAAAATTAACTTTGTTCTAAAGTGAAGTTTGTTGAAAAATGGGAAATTGAAAAATGAGAAAATCTGAATGTAAAGTGAAAAATTGTATGTAATTTTGGAGAGGAAATATACTGTATGTGGTGAAGTTGAATAAGACTGAAATTTAATTTTAAGTACTCAGTTTATACATCAAAGATAAGGTAATGTGGAAGCAAAGATTTTTTCAACTTAAAGGGCAACGTTTCCCTGCATTGTTTTGCTTCATATAAAAAAAAAAGGATTAATTTGTTTTTGGGTTGTTTTTTTTTTTTTGTATAAAAAACGAAGATCCTGTTTTTTTAATACTTTTCTGAGGTATTCTGTTTCTTGATTATGTAAGAAAACATTCCTCCATCCTTTGAACCCAATTTGTGTTATCAGGATATTGTGACTTTGGATGAGTGCATTATTTATATTGTTTCATAATGATATATGAAAGTCAATAAATGAGAAAATGGGGTGTTTTCGAGAGCACAAACTGCTTCTGTGGCTCTAAGACTCCTTTGCAAAGGACAAGTACACACCTTAATTGTGTTTCTTACAAATATTAAGAAGAGAAAGCTTTATGAATAGATGCAGTGAGCCTGTATTAAATACATTTGGAATATACCTCTTGTTTTACATGATCTTAATCCATCCTGGCCCTTGATCTTAAAACATCTGGCCCCTCCTCTTAACAGTGCAGAATAATTTGAATTAGGGGCCTTGCCCCCACAGTAAGTGATCATCAGCCCACCTACAGAACAGGGCAAACTTTTACTAAACTGCTGCCCTTATTCTGCATTGGCTCTCTGAGGCCTCCAACGGCTCTTACCTAATTCCTACCTCAGGATGTCTTCTACCCCTTCCTTTCCTTGCTATGTCTAACTCCCCTGCACGTGGGGCCTCATGGTTTAGGTGTGTGTGTATTAAATTGTGTTGTTTTCTCCTCCTAATGTGTTTTCGATCTATTTGATAATTAGACCCGTCCGAAGAACATTGAGAAGAAGAGGAAAGTTAATTCCTCCCCCACCGTTGGTGCTGTGAGCTGAACACACTCACTGGCTGGAATGTCACACTTCACCTCCAGGCTGTGAGAGATGGAAGAGATCCCATGTCATCTGACACTGACTGGCTCAAGGTAAGTGTTCTTACCATGTCAGCCCACTCCAGATTTCTGTCTGCAGGGATCTGGTGGAGGAAAAATTAGTGAGAAAGCTTTTCATCATCTGTACATTCAGACGAGAAGTGCAAAATGTTTGTGAAACTCATGTCTGGGGTAGTCACTCTTGGTTATCTAGGGTGATTATTCTTGGTATTCATTTTTCATAGTCACTCTGTGGTTTCTGTCCTTTAATCCTGTTACACGTTATAAGAGATTGGCCTTACGATCAGTGAGAACATTTTGCCTCTGGTATCTCTCAGAGGTGCAGGTGCCAAGGTACATCTTGCCATGTCTCTGGCTATAACAATCTCTCAAGAGAATCTCCCAATCTTTCCTAAAGTGGTATATTAACTTATCATGTTGGGAGGGGTCTCACACATCCATGTGGTGGGTGGCCGGAATAGGCTGTGGATCCAGGTTTGGAAAATATTAAAGGTAAAAAATATGGCTGGATAGATACATGGGCTTTTAGTTCATATACACAGCTAAGGTTTTATCAAACTGCTGAAACCATGGAGGAAATTATAACCTAAAATTACAATGGCGTAGGTATCAAGAATAATATGCCTATTAGGTTAGATCATTTATAAGTTCTCTTGAAAAACATGGCCTTCCAAATACAATAAACACAATGAGATATCTATTTTTAAATATTAATAAATGTGAGACAGTGAAAGGACAATCACTCAGAACTCATGCCTGCAAGATGGAAATCTTTGGACAGTTAATCTGGGATAAATAAAAGAGACCTTGATGGGGCTTAAAACAACAGTTTTAGGTCAGCACCACCAAGGATAAAATGGCTAAATTGATCCATGTTGGTCCCTCAAAATTACAAGGCCCCAAACAGGGCTGCTGTATTAATCACTTTGTGGAGAAATTTAACACACTAGAAGGAAGCGATTACGGTACACTGACAAACGTGACCAGCCATCACTTGGGACAGCCATCAGGACAATTCAGTGAAGTAAGATTGATAACAGTTCAGGGTTTTTCTTGCTGACTTTTGGCTGTGGAGACAAAGCTTTTTCACTCAAAAGGTTATAGTAGTGAGGATATATTAATAGTAAATTCTAGGATTCCTTGATGTGGGAGTTCTTGACTGTGGTACCAACACTCACAGACCCTGACTCAGGCCATGATTCTATTAAAATAATATGTACATGAAAGTTGTGGGTTTGATATTAGAGTTTGAAATGTTTAAGTTTTATATTTAAAAAAATGTCAACTTTAATGGATGCATTCTCCTTTACCTGACTTCCCTGTGGTAAAAGACCTTGTGTCTCCCTGTGGTTATGATACATGTAGACCATCAGTTCTTTCTTTTTGCTGTCAGGTTAAGACTCTAGAAGTTTATAATCTTGGTGCTCTCTCATGTTCAAGGGATTGTTTCATATTAATAACACACTAGACATTATTTACTGCAAGTTTCTCCATCTCCCTTGAGTCTACATGGTGAGTGGATCAGATAAACTATCACAGGTCACAACTGCCCCAAGTCAGTACATCAAAGGAAAACATTGGAAAAGAATAGAAACATAGGAATGCCTGTTCCTTTTCCCCAGCACCTTAAAAATTGTCAAATAATACAACAGGACAATCACCTCGGCTATTGACTGGAAACTCAAAGCTGGAGCCTAGCAACCAGTTTTAGTTCCAAACCTCCACCCCACAGTGTACTACTGCTTTTTGGGTTATCCAACAAAAGTATTCCTGTCGTGTGTGTTGAGTTTTTCCTAAATTAACCTGGATACTGCCCATTTCTGCATTAGTATCTAGGAATGTGTCCTCCTTTTTTCTCAAAACATAAGCTTCATGCTTTCCCACCATCCCTTGAACTTGATTCCTTCTGTGAGACTGTCATGTACACATATGAAAGTTTCTGTGGGTTTGGTAGAAGTTAGAGGTTTTAAGTCCTTTTTTCTTTTCCAAATTTAGACTATCAGGTATGTATATTTTGGTCGAAGTAGGGGTGTTTTTTTTCTGAGAGTCTTGTGTTTTATAGATGTTCATTTTTCAGACCTTCTGTGTGGTGTGGTGTCTTGCTTCTCTCCAGACCTCAGAAGAGATCTTTTTTTTTTGCCTGTGTTACTGTTTAGACTTGACCTTCCAGGTCCAGAGGGTGGATTGTGGGAATGGTAGGAAACACTTTTCTGACCTGGAAGATGTGAAACTGGTTCTTGAACTAAGGATTGGTGTGTTTTCCTTACAGATGTTCCTTTTTTTTTTCTGTGACCATTTTCTTCTGTTTTTTTGTCCTAAGAAGGAACTACCATAGGGACAGAGCAGAGGCTGCAGGCTCCTCCAAAGCCTGTCACTTGAGTGGGCACCACAGGCTGGAGAGTTTAGCAGTTTTCTGCAGACCTGCATTTGTGGAGACACACTGATGTGCGTCACTCCCTGTCTATCTTTCCTGCATGTAGTTTCTGAGTCTCATGTGAACCAGGGTTTCTGTACATTTGTATGCATGAAATGTGGTTATTTTTCTTTCTTTTTTTCTTCCTTTAAGATTTATTTTATTTGAGAGAAGGTGAGAGAGAGAGAGAGAGAGAGAGAGAGAGAGAGAGAAGGGAGAGGGGGGCCCAAAGCAGTCTCCATAGTTGTATATTATTAGTATTTTTGGGTTTTTTTTTGGACATAGTTTCATTTGACACAGGTGGATGTGGAGTCACTTGGGATGAAAGAAAACTGGGGCCTCCCTCATGAGAGGCAAGAACCTTGGTCGCCACCATCCTGGTGGTTACCAGTTGTGCCAAGTTCATCATGTGGGTTTGCATGGGCTGGGGCTGGGATTCAATCCCAGGACATCACAGTTGCAAGTCAGGTTTAAACTATTTTGGCATCCCCTAAATGGTTTTGTTTTTTCTAACTTGTCTCATGTCTGTTTGATCCTTAGACCTCTCAAAAGAACTTTGGGGATCGAGAAGCATTCATTAATTTCTCTAAAAGCTGGGTCCAGTGAATGCACTGGCTGAAATTCCATGTTTCACCTCCAGGCTGCAGGAGATCCTGGGGCATCTGACACTGGCCACCCGAAGGTACGCATTTCCCCCTGGGTTTGTGTCTGCAGTATTCAGTGGAAGCCAAAGTAATTGAACTGGTTTTCTGCAACTCAGGTTGAAATCGGAAAATACTTGTCATACATGTTTCTTTGGCTAGACTTTCTGTGTTGCTGTGTATACGTACTCAATAGATTTTTGGGTTTTCCTCTGGCTCTCTGGTTTCTATCCTTTCATTCTGTCATATGTCCCGAGAGCTTGGTCTTATCAGAAAGAATGATGTGTTCTTGTCCTTACCCATCCAGAGAACAAATTAGTGTGAAGGTTCAGAAGTCCAGACAACTTTATTAGCAGTACAGATGCTCTTCCTCTGCACTGCAGAGACTTACAGCTGTCATCTCCGACATTCTCCATCTCAGAAGGCAGCACCACAGTATTTTATCCAGTGCAGGTGTGCTGTGCCAGGTCATCACCACACACGCATGAGTAAGGAAGTCGTTATGGTTTCCAGGTTACAGGGCAGTATCACTTCAACTTTCACCACCTATCCCATGATCCGATTTTATTTTTCTGGAACTGTCCCTGAGACTGTCATGTTTCAGCCTTAATGCAATTTGAAGTCCAGAAATGACTTTGATCATGGTGGCCTGTTCTGCTGGCTTATTTCACTTGGGATGTTTTTAATATTCTCCCACATTGTATGTGATACATGACAGGTATCAGTGCTTCATCTAGTTTTTCATTTTTGAGGAATTTTATGCAGCTTAACATTTACTGGTTAACCATACTTTTCTGATATTCATAACCTTGACACTGTTGTGCAAATATTGATATTATCTGTCTTCAGAATTTAACTTTCCTCAATTGAAACTGTATCCAGAAAACTAACTCCACATGCCCCTTTTGCCCCAGCCCCTGGAAACCATATTCTACTTTCTTTCTCTGAATTTCATTGTGGCAGAGAGTGGAATCACATATCTGTCTTTCTGTGACTGCCTTCTGTGGTACTGTCTGTGAGAATTTCCCTAGCCATGAAGGCTGTACATATTTCCTTACGCATATTCCATTTTTCGGTCCATTCATCTGTCAACGGATGCTTGGGTCGCTTCCACCTTTTGGCTCATGTGAATCCTACTGCTGTGAATCCAGTTGTGCAAAAGCTGAGTACCTGGCTTTCAAATCTTGGGTATGTACTCTGAAGTAGATGTGCTGGATCATACATTATTTAATATGTTCAAACATTTGCAGAACATTTTATACCATTTTCTGTAGTAGCTGACCATTGTACTTGACTTCTCTACATGGCAAAATAATCCAGTTTTTGCATTTTGGGCATTCATTCACTCAATGGATGCACAGTTAAATAGTTTAAAGCTATGGGCTATGGCAGTTTGCCAACCACTGGGCTATGGTGAACACTGCTGTTATTCCTATTCATGGATAACCAGTTGCCAGTATTTCAGGGTATGTACCTAGAAGTAGAGTTGAATCATAGGGTAAATGTTTTTTTGAGGAAATAAGTGTTGGACACACAAGCTGTCAGTTTTCTATATGCAGAGCCCATTTTAAGTTTTTTCCATTTCTCTGTCTACATTTGTTATTTTTAGTGTTCTTGATAATTGCTATTGTAGCGTGTGTGAAGGGTATATGGTATTGTGGTTTTAATTGGCATTTTCATCATAACTAATGATGTTCAATATCTTGAGGTGTCCCGGTTGATTTCTCTTTTGTGTTGACAAAGGTCTATTTCAGTCAGTCTCCAAAAGTTTGTAATTTTATTTTAAAGATTTATTTTTATTGATTTTGACAGACAGAGAGAGATATAGAACCAGAGACAGAGAAGAAGGAGGGCCCGGAACATTCTCCATAGTTGCACATCATTGGTTTTTCCACATAGTTTCATTCCGCAGGTGGGTGAGGGGCTGCACAGGGCAGGAACTGGGTCAGGATCTTTACCCGGGTCAGAACCGAACTGGGGCACTCCCCAGTGAAGCATATGGGTCCACACAGGCTGGGGCCAGGATTTGATCCTCAGTCCCCAGGGCTGCAAAGTGAGTGCTTAACCCACTGAGCCCTCCTGGGCTTCCCCTGATTTAGTTTAATTGTAATTTTTTTTCAGATATTCTGGTTCACAAATTCTGATGAGACATATACTATGCATCTACTTTCTCCTACTATGTGGGTTGTCTTCACTTTATGGATAGGTGCTATGGATAGATGCTTTACATGCACAAGCATTTTTAATATAGAAGAAATCTCATTTATTTTCTTCAGTGCTTGTGCTTTGGTGTCAGAATGAAGAAACCATAGCTAAATTAACTTGAAGATTCATCTCCATGTTTTATTTTAAGAGGTTTTAATTTAACCTCTCACATACAATCTTTTTATCTATCTTGAGTCCATCACTTGTGAAGATCGGGGTTGTCCAGTATTATTTTTGTGTAGGTACATGGTTGCCCAGCCCTATTTTAAAAAATAACTCCTTATATAGTTTAATGTTGTGAACCCTTGTCAAGTAACTGCAGATGAAGAATGTGTTCAATTCTGGGTTTTTATTCAGCTCCTCTCAGCTGTATGTATGCCTGTGTGTTACATACAAAATAAAGTTTTTGTCAATGACATACTACATATATGAGCACAGGGCCCCCTAAGACTGAAATAGAGTAGAAACATTTATGACCTAGAGACATCACAGCTGTCTTAACGTAGCCCAGTGCATGACTCAAGTTTATCTCCAAGCTGGTATTGATATTCCTCTTGTACTGCCATTTTTCTAAAACTACATCAGCTGCAATGATCTAATGTACACAGTATTTGATAATGATAATAAATTTGTTCATGGTTAATGTACTGAATTATTTATTTTTAAAGATTTATTTTGTATTTGAAAGAAGGTGAGAGAGGAGACAAAGGGAGAGGGGATCCTAGAGCAGTCTCTATAGTTGTACATCAGTAGCTATGACATGGGTTTCACTCCACACAGGCTGATGTGCGACTGCATGGGGCAGAAACCAAACCAGAGTCCACCTACATATGGGAGCTGAGAACCTTCCCCATCATTTTAGAACTTACAAGTTGTGTCTAAATTTAGCATATGTGGGTTTGCATAGGCTAGGGCCAGGGTTTCATCCCCAGACCTCATAGTTTGCAAGGCAAGCACTCAACCTGTTGAGGTATGCCAGCATGCCCTGTATTGATTTCAATGTTATTTTTAGTGCTTTATTTATTCACCTTAGCTTTTTAAACATGTACTTGTTTTAAAGATTGTATAAAAACAGTGAAAACTCACTAATGAGATATGTCATCCCTCTCGGCATGGTAGTTATTTTAAAAGTTGAATTTGTTAATGTCGTGTTAGGACACTGTAGGTACATGAACGTCAGCAATAATGACATATGGGGGTTGTCTAGAAAAAATTCAGCCATCAATTCCTCTATTTTAATATTGAATGGCTGGTGACTTTTGGGATTAACCCTTATACAATCTAAGCAAGTCAGTCCAGTTAAAAATATTTGTTATTTTAAAATAAAATATTTTTAAAAAGATTGCCATTTGGAAAGACAGTTGTATGTAGACGATGGAAGATTTGGAGATGAAAGCCCCAGATGCAGTCAATACCTTATTTCTCCATGATGGTAGGTTCAGTAACTGACACAGGTATTTGACACATCTTGAGGCACAGGGCAAATCCTGACCTGCCACAGGTACAGAGTAAAGTGGTCTGTGATCTTTCTGTGTTACGCCCTTGAAAAGAGTCCCATGCAGATAGTAGAAAACATGGGTTATTGTAGTTGGAGCTGGAATAAGTTGCACTTTTGACATTAACGTCTGTGAAGAGAACTTGGGTCCTTTTACTCTTTTTTTGAGAATTGATACACACTTAGATTGGGGGCATTTTGATAATGGTTTGCCTAACAGTGATCATTGAAATAATCTTAAACAAGGTGGAAACTCTGTACTGACACATTTTAGTCTCACACTTGACCTAAAATGTGGATCATCTCAGCTTAAAGGTAAAATGTAGAAGTGACTCTGAATTCTTTTGCTTTTAGTTTCAGAATTCTGTAGTTTGAGCTAGTGTCATAAAGCATGAGAATGATACAATTGATTGTGTTTCTAACAAAGTAAACAGTAGTTTGAGTTCCTAGACCAGAGACTGTCCAAAACCTAGGAAATGTCAACTTGTTCTTTCTGAGCATTTAATAATCCAGATCAAAAGAAAATATAAATCAATGTTCAAATTAAACTGGAGTTTTTCTGTGTTAGTGTCTAGCCAAAAAGCCCAATATCAGGTTCCTAACACTGCAGTATACTGGGTTTTGCCTACAGTAGCCTCATTCTGTTGTTAACTTGTTTTTTTTATTATACTGTTAGTTCTTGTGCTCATTTAATCTCATGAGGTTTTTGCACAGCTGTGGTTTATGCTTAGGTGTGCTAAATGTTTGAGGGTTAATGAATTAACAGGTATATGGTTGGGAGTGAAAATAATAGGAGTTAAGGTCGGTGTCGGTGATTGGGGTCCAAGGACCTGGGAATGGTTCCTGCTTGAGGCCCTAGTTTTCGGCTATGGGTCCACATTCCATTTAATTGGTCTCGATCTGGGGACTGATTCACCTCTGTCTTCTTTTTTGTCATCTGAACACAGGGGTGCACGGTGTCTGGGTCATACTCCATAGTGTGGCTCTGAGGTCCTGAGTATGGCTCTGTGTCTGCATCCACGGTCTGTGATCCAGGGTCAAATTCATACTCTGGCCCAGAATTTGGTGTCTGGGGTTAAAGGTCTGGTAGGGTCTAGTGTCACTTCTAGGATCTCTGTCTGGGGTCCATGTCCAGGTCTGGCCCAGGGTCTTGAGTGTGGAATCTAGCCTCCATAGACCAACATTCCCTGTCAGGCCATGGCATCTGGTGTCTGGCATCTGTGCCTGAGTTCCAGCTTTGAGACTGGCGCAACTTGGGGTCTGGGAACCTGGTCCCGCTCGAGGGTCCATGCCTCAGGGTCTGGGCTGCCTTTTCTGTGCAGGGTCGCATTCCTATTCCAGGTGCCAGAAGTCATGGTCTGGGTTCAGGGTTCTTAATCTGGCTCTGGCATCTGGTGACATTGGCTCTCATTCAACACCAAGTAGACTCCTTGTTTGTGGTGCTGTGATGAAGGAAAAGGTTTATTCAGGGCAAACAGCTCAAATATGCTACAGCAGGGTTATGAGAGCAGCACAGCTGTGGAGCACAGCTCATTCTTGTTACAGCTAAATAATGGAGCACCATAGCCCTTGGGTGAGATGACCCTGGAATGCGTTCTCTTTCTGACTATATAGCTCTGGTCTGCATCCCTTTATGAGCTCCAGTCTAGTCCCTCCTGTCTCTTCTGTCCCTGAATGACATGTTTCACAGGCATGTGGGGGGCAGGCAGTTTAATTAATGCAAGTTTTTCCTCTATTGCAATTTGCTTGTAGACCCTGTGTGGAAATGGCTGCATGGCTCTCTGTTTCAAAATGTGAGTCAAGTGGGCTAGCAGAAGCCCTCAGAGAGCTGTCTTCTTTCTCAGAGCTCAGATGTGTGTTGTTTGGCATGTGAGGGGGCATGAGGTTAAGTGGTGAGGAGAAACCTGGATGGAAATCTGAATTTTGGGGTTTGCCACCTTTTAAAGGGCAGAGATGGTTCTGGTTCAAGGGGTGAGGAAAGACCCTCAGATGCACACAACATGTGAGGGGTAGAGGGAAGCGGTTAGCAAAGAGGTAAGGTGGAGATTGTCGCATCACAGCTCCAGCCGGTCTGTTAGTGGAATGCTGGGTGCCCAGGGTAAGGGACACTGTAAAACTTGTAGGTAATTTCTGCATCCCAACTTCAGCCACTGTGAGAGACAGTGTAGGTATTTAATGGGTGCATGTCAGCTGGCTCAAGTTGGCTCCCGGGCACTTTCTCTGTGCTGGTGGCCTGTGAGTACTTCTTCCAGACTGGTTTCCCATGTACACTCCTCAGGGATCACTGTAAGTGAGCACTTCCTGTGGGACCACTTTGCAGAGCATGAAGTGTAAGACTGGGGCGCGGCCCTCTTGTGAGATTGGTCAGTGAGCCTCTTGCCTCTCTTACTCTGGCCCCTCTGGAGTGTCTGGCGAAGGCTGCCAAGAAGCCAGGAGATGTAGAGCTGTGTGTGGCAAGCTAGAGCCAAGGCCCAAGCTGCTCCGAGCAGCTCTGAGGCACGAGGCGTGCTCTCGCGGCGCCTGGCGTGCTCTCGCGGCGCCTGGCGTGCTCTCGCGGCGCCTGGCGTGCTCTCGCGGCGCCTGGCGTGCTCTCGCGGCGCCTGGCGTGCTCTCGCGGCGCCTGGCGTGCTCTCGCGGCGCCTGGCGTGCTCTCGCGGCGCCTGGCGTGCTCTCGCGGCGCCTGGCGTGCTCTCGCGGCGCC
>PVKE010024373.1:0-23845 GCA_004027555.1 Craseonycteris thonglongyai | reverse complement strand
CCCCCCCCCCCCCGCCCCATCACTTTCTCTCAAACAATAAAATAAATAATAATAAAAAAAGAGAAAAGAGAAATTAATAATAAGAGCACACTATTATCACTAAATCCAAGGTACTTTTAAATTTTGGTTTCAAAAAAGAACTTTAAAAAGTTAAAAGTAGAACTACCATATTATCCAGCAATCCCACTAGTAGGTAGATATGTAGAGGAAATTAAATCAGTACCACAAAGAGATGTCTACCTTCCCATGTTCATTATAGCATTATTTAGAATATTTTAAATATGAAAACAGCCTAAGTATCTGAATTTGTGGATAGATGAATGAAGAAAATGTGACATACGAGGGCTGTCCAAAAATGATGCAACTATGTAATGTGAAAAATAGAGGTACTTATGGCTGAATTTTTCCCAGACAGCTTTTATATAAATTATACACACACACACACAAATGGAATATTATTCAGCTGTAAAAAAGAAGAAAATTCTATAATTTGTGACAAAATGGGTAGACCTTGAGGACATTATGTTAAGTGAAATAAGCCAGAAAGAGAAAGACAAATACTGCATGATCTCAATTATATAGAGAATCTAAAAAGTCAAACTTATACAACCAGAGAGTAAAATGGTGGTTGCCAGGGGAGTAGTGGGTAGATGAAATGGCACGATGTTGTTCAAAGGGTACAAACTTTCTGTTATAAGATGAATAAGTTCGGGAGATTTAATGTAGAGCATAGGGCCTATAATTAATAATATACTGTATGCTTGAAATTTTCTAGGAGAGTAGATCTTAAGAGTTCTTAATACACAAACTATGTGAGGTAGTGAATGTGTTAACTAACTTGGTTGTGGTAATCACATTGCAATATATATCAATCATAAAATTGCAAACCTTGAAAATAAATCACATTGTACAACTTAAACATATGCAATGTTTATTCATCAATCATAGCTAAATAAAGCTGGAAAAGAAAGTGACTTGTCTCACATTTTGAGCACTGGAATGAACCTAACCAAAAATTGCAAAAACATGTAAAATTATGTTATTTACTGACAAAACATAGAGGTAGAAATAGTTCATTACTAATGTTTAATTGGCATTTTCTTGGTATCCTGAAGAATTATTACCACTAGTAGAACACTATCAGTGTGTGGTTGAAGAAAACCTTCATTACTACTTTAAAATAATTGATATGAAAAAATTGATAGGAAGCCCATGTGCATATATTATCACAAGCACAATCAATATTCTGTTTTCACTTGAATCACAATCATTAGAACTAGAGACTTATAATGCCCTTTATTTATATTTTAAAGAAACTAAATTTTGGGTCAGACCCAGTGCAGTGGCCTGACTATAAATTATTTAATAAAAAGAACAATTAAAAAAGAAACTAAATTTTGGTGGATGGCAAGAAAGGAGTTATAGTAAAATGAAAAAAACATATATACTACATATATTAGTGATAGCATCTACTTATGATGATGAAGATTTAGAAAAGATCATCATTAAATCATCTTCCTCAAAAATTGTAGCTATTTCAAATATAAATTCCTAGTATAAGGTAGTATATTCTTAAAAGGAAGCTTATTAAAGTATTTATATATTTAATTTGGATATTTTATGCATGTCTAATACTTAGTATCCAACTTTAAACTTTGTATTCCAGTTGTTTTATAATTTGAAAAAAGAAAATGTAATTTTCTTTTGTAAATAAGACCCATACAGATGTCCCCAAATGTTACGGAAAATATTATAATTCCATACATAATGCTATGCTCTATCAACATCACACACACACACACATACACACACACAAATGTGCTTTTGGAAGCCCGAATCCGCTCATTCTGATCAACCCAGCATGGTAACAGTGGGTTTCCAGAATTCCTTAGCATGGAAAACAACCAACCTGTCAATATCATGTTTCATCTATACCTAACCTGGGGGTTGAATGTGGCCCAAATAAATCTTTCAGGAAGTTCAATGTTCTCTTAAACTGTATCAGAGAATATAAGCAATATTTTCAACTTGCTGTGTCTGTACATAAATAGGGAGAAATGGGAAAGGAGGATATTCCCTAGCCCTAACCCTTCTTTTGCACAAACCGACATTTAACTCTCAACTCTGGGATGTTGCCCATCTCTAAATCTGATGCATTCAAACTTTCCTTTGCTGGAATGCCAGATAATCTTGAGTTATCAGAACCAGTTTATACCAGTCAGGCATATCAGATTTTTAGAGTCAAGATTAGAAACACAATAAACACACAAAAAAAACATGCAGCGAAACAGAATAAAAAGAGGAAATTGAAGGAGAGAATAAAAAGAGGACACTAAAAGAGTAGGAGACCAGACACTTCAGAAAAGATGCCGTAACCACAGCAACAATGTAGCTCCTTAGGATTCAAGTTTTATTCCCAATAAGACATCAAGTTTAGTATGTGCCTCTCACACCAACAAAGACCATTCAGATTTATGAGTACTTTACAGAGTTTTGTCTAAATCTCCATTATTCCTCTATTTTCTCTCCTTAGTTTGTGCTTTAAAAACGATGGTTTGGGGGAAACCAGGATGGCTCAGTGGGTTAAGCGCTCACTTTTCAGCGCCCGGGACCGAAGATCGAATCCCGTGCGGAACCATATGCTGAACTGGGGAGTTCCCCCAGTTCAGTTCTCTCCCTGTCTCTGTCTCTGTATCTCCCTCTCTCTCTGTCAATAAATAAATAAATAAATAAATAATAAATAAAACTTTTAAAAAAACGATGGTTTGTTTTATTTTGTTTCCTTTTTTTTTGGAACCCTCCCTTTAAACAAAATCTGAGGAGAAGCACAATGAATAAAACAAAAAAAGCACATAGTAATCTGTGTTGAAGCCAAGAAGTAGCCCAATAAAACCCCTGTATTGAAGATATAATATTTTAATTTTTATCTGTATTGTTCTGTCTTTCTCTTTTACGTTACAATTTTTCTAAGTATTCTCTAAATATATATGTGTATATGTGTGTATATACACACACACATATATATGTATATGTATATGTGTGTATGTATATACACACATATATGTATATGTGTATGTACATATGCATACACACATATACATACAAGCACACACACACACACACACGATCCCCAAAAATTTCAGCCATTGTCAATATAACGAGAACAGTTACATAGCGGGATACTTTCCAGACAGCCCTCATATATATTTACACATCTAATGATCATTATATAAATTATCTAAGGCTCTTATTAAAATATAGATTCTAAGTCAGGCAATCTGGTTTGGGGCAAGACCAGAAAGTCTGTGTCATTAACTGGCTCCTATAATGATGTCACGCTGGGCCTTTGGACTACACGTTGAGAAGCAAGGTCTTATGTTACCAAGTGTAGGCTAAGAACCCTGTAGCAGACACAAGACATTATATATTTTTACTTCCCCACATTAGAGAAATTAAAAATAAAAATAATCAATAGGAACTGATTAATGAGCATTAAAGCTTATTGCCTAACTAAGTGATTCCTCCACTCAGGTGAGTGGGGCAAGTCTTGAGACTCCCTAGACCTAAGTTTACCCTAGGTTCAGATTCATGTTGGTTCCCTGATGCTAAGGCAAATTGATGTAAATCTAACTGCAAGTGCAGGCTGGGTTGAGAAATCCAGAGTAGTCATGGACAACTCAAGTCAAATCTGGGGGATGCCAGGATAGCTCAACAGGTTGAGCACTTGCCTTGCAACCATGAGGTCCAGGGATGGAATCCTGGCCCCAGCATGTGCAAACCCATATGTTGAACTGCAGCCCAACTGGTAACCACCAAGATGGTAATGAAAGTTATCACCTCTCTTGTGGGAGGCCCCCAATTTGGTTCCTGCCCCATGCAGCCCCACATTCACCTGTGTGGTATGAAACTCTAATATGCCACAGCTAACGAAGTACAAGTATGGAGACTGCTCTGGGTCCTCCCCTCTTCCCTTTCTTTCTTTTTCTCACCTCTCAAAAAATATAACAAATCTTGAAAAAAAAAAAATCTGGGTTGTGAACTGGGTGGGGCATTGAGCAGAATCACAGCCTCTGCAGGGCATTACTGGAGTCCAAGGTTGGAGACATTTCCTCCAGCTCTGTGACCCTTTTGGTATTTGCCTTGGTTAAAGGAATGGGAAAGAATATCATATAGATATTGATAGAAGATATATAGATATAGATGATGATAGAGCTGTAGATGATATAGAGAGATAGAGGTAGAGATAAAGAGAGAGATAGTAATATAGATATAGATATGAGGGCTGCCTGGAAAGTATCTAGCCATGTAATCATTATTTTTATATTGACAATGGCTGGATTTTTTTCCAGACAGCTCGCATACATATACCTATACCTTTACCTGTGAATATACTACATATACTACATATACATATATAGTGATAGATATATAGATCTATGTATGAGAGTTGTCTGGAAAGTATCCAGCCATGTAATATAAAAAAATAAAGGCATTTATTATATACACACACAGTGACACATAAATACATATACACACATTCAAATGAACACTCATACATATATTCATTCACTTGCCTAGGCAAAAGTCTAAGATAATTTTTTATTTTATTAATATATGTATTTTCACTATTTTATAATTATTTTTCTAAGTACCTAAAACATAAGTTACTCATACAACAACAAAAGAAAAAAAAATCAAAATTCACTCTTCTCATCCATTATGTCAACAAAACATTGGGCACCCAAACTGGCCCCTCTTCACGTTCCGGGCCAGATCAATCCTCTAATTATAATAACCAGAAAACTAATGGTGCCTGATACTAGAAGCATGGGAAGATATTACTGTTGGCACGTGCCCACCATGGTGTCTCACTCAGGGCATCAAGTAAACAAAGGGTTCTAGGCAACACTGCAATAACTCTTAAGGGTATGGTACTTCAAATTCCAAAATGCAGATCCTGAAAAGAGAGGGATAATCAATATTGGTCTGTGACTTAGAGTGAGAATGTGTCCTATGACAGGAGGAAGGGCACCCCAAGTGAGAGAAAGACTAAGGGCAAGTATAACAAATACTATGCTTGGCCTCAGAACATAACTTTGGCGTTGGTGAAAGAAAAATGCATCTACTACTGAGTAGCTTTCTTCACTCATAGGGCGTTTTCTAGATATCCAATAGGGGGAGCTGGAACTCGGTATTTCTGGGCATCATGGGAGGGCTGTACTCCATCCAGAAGGGCTACAAACCCTTGGGTATGGGTCATCTGCACTCTGGCTCTTGAAGGTAAGTGGAAAGA
This sequence comes from Craseonycteris thonglongyai, assembly GCA_004027555.1. NCBI lineage: Eukaryota > Metazoa > Chordata > Mammalia > Chiroptera > Craseonycteridae > Craseonycteris > Craseonycteris thonglongyai. The sequence continues at coordinate 18,552 of PVKE010024373.1, read as the reverse complement.
ATAGCTACCTTGAGGATCTGGAGGACTAGCCATGTATGGTGTGGGGCTTCTCTTTTCTGGTTTTTTGTTTTAGCTCTTTTGGCCCAAAGATGCCTGGTCAACTTAAAGAGTCTCAAGCCCATGAAGGGAGAAAGGAGTCTAAAGAGCACTGGAGAATATCCCCAGAGGCACAGATGGAGCCAGAGTCCCAACACGCCTCCATGTGTATGGGTTCTTTATCTTTGCAGTGGTTTGTTTGTCCTAAAACAAAACAAGGCTTAACCAAAGATCAGCTACATGGTACAATTCAGCCACAAGCGTGCCCACTTAGTTTTCTGATTTCTCTAGTACACTGTCAGCTTTTCAAGGAATAATTTCATTATTGCATATTCCAGGCCTGGCACAAAAGTGTTTAATAAATACAGAGGGTGTCAAGAACATGCATACACATTTTCAAGAAAGGAAAAACCTGTATTAAAAATTGTACTATTCCATATATACGGATAACAAAAGATGAATACAAGAAGTCATTTGACTTCTGCAATTACAAGTGCTCAAAGTGGTTACCATCAGTATTTATGTAATATAAAGATAACATCTCTTAAAATGTGTATACATTTTGGGGGGTCCATCCTGGTAGCTAGTTAATGAATAAATGAGGGCAATATATGATATATGATATTTACTAATATCTTGAGTATTAGGTCAAACTTTGTATTACCGGTACATGGCAGCACTATTCATACCCAGTTTTTATTGTCATTTGTATTTGAAAATTAATTTTATTTTCTTGCAAACATACTCTTCAGTCTTGAAATTTTCATTTATTCAGCCAGGTATCAGAATCACCTGGATGTTTGTTAAAAGTGCAGAATCCAGATCCCATCATAATCTGCATCTGGGATCTGAGTATCTGCAATTTTAATACCTCTGCAGGTGATTCTCAAACTAAAATTAGTTAACATTTAATGAATCAAATTATAGTTTTTTATTTTGTCAGTCCGAACATGGAGGTAGCACCTAATAACTCCTTTTAAAATAACTTTTCCTCTTCTGAAGATTTTATCATAAAATAGAGAAGAGGAGAGTGAGGGTGATCGAGGTGGAAAATCAATAGGAACTCTGTTTCTTGTGAGGGTAGCTCGGTGGTGAGGATACATTACTGTTGTAGTGAATTGATTTTGTTCAAAGAAGTTCTTCTCTTTCAGTGTGATTTTTCACAAACCGTGAGAAGTGTTTAGAAGGTCCCAGGGGTCTTTCTAAGCATATGAGGGCTGAAGAACTTTGAATTTCTTGGGTGAAAGTAGTTTTCAGTGAACTGTTTGTTCTGATAAAATATAAGGCATAGTACCACTAACCCAGGCATGTCTAACCTTTGACCTGGGATGGCTTTGAATGAGGTCCAACACAAATTCTTAAAGCATTGTGAGACTTTTTTGTGACTTTTTTTTTCTAGCTTATCAGCTATTGTTAGTGTTAGTGTATTTTATGTGTGACCCAAGACTATTCTTCTTCCAGTGTGGCCCAAAGAATTTAAAGGGTTGGATACCACTGTACTGACCACAGGAATCTAACATTCCTACTTATGGTTTTGAAGACAGTATGTTCCCAGATTCCTGATGTATTTTTACTAATCAAGGCTTTTATTTTCTAATAAGTATGGAATAAATCTCTATTCTTCTATCAATCTTAAGTATATAACACTAAAGAAAGGATAGACACAATTACAGATGCTATCAGACAAAATTACTTGTAATTAGCTGGGTATTGTTATAAAGAATATTTTGACATAACTATCTTCAAGTACAAAGTAGGCCTGAAAGAATGCACATCAAATAAAAATTAGTAGGAAGAACTACTGTTTAATTCATTTCTTCTCCACTAGAAATATGAACAGTTATCAGACTTTTTACATGGATTACACATTGGACACTAATGAAGCTGTTGAACCCTAAGGCTTACAAAGAAGCAAAAATAAATGATGGCTCTTTAAAAAAAAATGAAATTCATGTTCCCCTAGTCAAACACAGTATAAAACAACTGTTTTCATCTTTATGTTTATATGAATATTGACTCTCGTGACCCTGCTCCCTGGAAATTCAAAAAGAAGGGGCGGGGGGGGGAGCGAGGTTATCAAATATGGGGAGAACCGACTCTGGGTGGTGAGCACATAATGCAATACATAGATGATGTAATGTAGACTTGTACACTTGGAATCTATAATTTTTACCAATCAGTGTCACCCCAATAAATTTAACAATTAATAAAAACTTTATAAAAAAGAAATTCAAACAGAGAGTGTTGGAGGGGAGTTTCTGTGCAGCTGATGATAGGTGGTAAATAATTGTTTTTCACTTTTAATAAAAATATAGCAAATATACAAAAGCACATAGGTAAGTATACAGCTCAATGAACTGTCTACAAATGCCTACATCTGCATAATAGTACCCAGGAAAATCAATGGAATATGACCAGCATCACAGAAAACCACCTTTTATGCACCCTTTTAGAAACTACTTAAAAGGATGACCATTATCCTGACTTCTAACATCATAGTTTAGTTTTCTTTTGCTTGGTTCTTTTTACAAATTAAATCTTTTTTTTTTTAACATATTTTTATTTATTTATGACAGAGAGAGAGAGAGATACAGAGACAGAGAGGGAACTGAACTGGGGCACTCCCCAGTTCAGCATATGGGTCTGCATGGGCCTGGGCCAGGATTCGATCCTCGGTCCCCGGGGCTGCAAAGTGAGAGCTCAACCCACTGAGCCATCCCGGCTTCCCCATATAAATTAAATCTTATAGAATATACTCTTTTGTGGCTGACTTCTTGGCTCAGGATAACATTTTGAAACTAATGTATATTTTTGTTTGTTAATGTGGTCTATTTATTTCCCTTCCTGTGGGAAGAAAAATACATTAATAAATTATTTTTTTAATTAATGCATATATCATGTATTAATTTTATGAAATACCACAATGCACGGATTCTTTCTTTGGTGATGGACAACTGAGTACATTTAAATTTGGACAAGTAAAAATACTCTTACAGGGAAGCTGGCATGGCTCAGTGGATTAAGTGCTCACTTTGCAGCGCCGGGGACCAAGGATCAAATCCTGGCCCCGGCCCGTGTGGACCCATATGCTGAACTGGGGAGTTCCCCCAGTTCAGTTCTCTCTCTGTCTCTATATCTCTCTCTCTCCCTCTCTCTCTGTCAAAAACAATAAAGATAAAATAAAATAAAAAAAGAAAATATATTAAAAAAAATACTCATACTACTCAACTCATTTTATAAAGTCAGTATTGCCTTGATACCAAAATCAGACAGGCAGTAAAAAAAATAAAACTACAGATTAATATCTCTCAGAATGTAGACTTTAAATCTTCAATAAAATGTTAGCAAATTGAATAAAATTGCATGAGAAAATTTATATACTATAAACAAGCAGATTTATTCCAGGTGTGAAAATCAATCAATGTAATCCATCATATCAACAGGCTAGAGAAGAAAAATCATATGATCATGTAAATTGACCCAGAAAAATAATTTGACAAAATATAACACCTATTTTTTACAGACACTCTCTGAAAGTTGAGAAGAGTAATTATATCAATGCGATAAAAAGCATCTGCAAAAATCGTCTAGCTAACATTTTGATGAAAGACTTTTTTCCTAAGATGAGTAATAAAAAGAGAATATCTATTCCCACCATGCTCATTCAATTCAATGTAGTATTGAAATTTCTAGCCACTGCTATAAGACAAAAAATGAAATAAAAAAAGAAGGGAGGAAGGAAAGAAGGAAGGAAGGAAGGAAGGAAGGAAGAAGGAAGCATACAGATTAGAAAGGAAATAAAACTATCCTTATTGCAAATATCTGTGTTTACATAGAAAATCTTGAGTCACAAAAACACTTAAAAGAATTAGTGAGTTCAAACAAAGCATAGGATGCAAGAGCTTGACATGCAACAATTAATATCTATATACTATAATAACAATTAATATGTAGAAATTAAAACTAAAAACACTATACCAAATGCAATCACTTCAAAAAAGTTTTTATTTAAAAAAATTATTAAGCGTTTAATATTATAGGAAAGGCAACTCACACCAGCAGAATAGATTTGGCTGTAACTGGGGTCAAATACATGTCTTGATGCATAATATTACTTTAAACAAAGTTCTAAAATTAATGCAGTTTTTTCAAAAAGTAAGAATTGGTTCTTGTTGCAAGTATAAGCATATGCATTTTTCAGGGAAGTCATTATTTTTGATAATTAAAATTTCATTAGTCATAAAAGAGTATTAATTATTATACAATAGCAGTGGCTTTCTTATACCTCACACTATACTCATTTGAAATATATATAACTTTATGTTACTTCTATTGTTCCCTACCAAAAAGAAAAAGAAAACAACTGGGGCTATCCAGCTGGGACAAACCTACGGTAACATAGATGACTTATAGATAAATAAATAAAAAGGGCAAAAGAGAGAAAAATAAATCAGTAAGATTGGGAGAATCTTATAGATTCTATCAATCGTATCAATAGATTGACACGGGTGTCAGATAGTGGGACTCACATTGACCAGGAGTTTGCACAGTCGGCTGTGTGCAATCTGGCAAGTTCTTCCCTATACCGCTATCTTCCATCTCCTGCAACATGCGTGTGAAAAGAAGAATGGCTTATTATGAGATGTGGCTGATATGGTCATAGGAGCACATCAGCTAAAGTAGTCGGCATTTGGAGTGTTGTATTATTGAAATCATCCTGGACCATATATGATTTCACACCAATGTATAGTTGTGAGCTAGTTTTGGCATTTGTCTTTTTGTCTTTTCATAATTTTGGAACACATCACAAGGCATAGCTACCTAGAGGGATCTCCATCACCTATGAGTTTCTTTGTGTCTTCTAGGATATGATTAAGGGTTCGGGGAGACAGAAGTCTGACAACCAAGTTTCTTTCTGGCTATGACTCTTCTGAAACAACATAAGGACAAATATTGAGCTGGGAAGCAGATTAAAGTCAGTGTGAGAAGGGTCCTAGGAAGCCAGTTTTTCCAGTCTTTCTCACAGCAGTTATTTTGTCCATACCTCAACACTCCAGGACGAGCATCCTCTTCCCCAGCCTCTTCGGGAGTACAGCAGGAAAATCTGCCTCTGGGACAAGTTTATGAAGATACAGACAGAGACTCACTTTGACTCAATTCAGGCTCCTCTGATCCCTCTTCTCAACAAGGCCTCAACCTTGGCTTATTATAAAGACTGTAAATTCCATCCAAATTCCTGCTCTCAGAGCCTTGACCAAAGGTTAGCCTGCCTTCTGACAACTTAAGGCTATGACGCCAGGGTGACCCCAGCTTCCCTTAAAATGGCTACCTGAGAAAACTTAATGCTGTCAGGAGAATTTATTGTTTATTTCAGAGAAAATTCATTTCTAATTTTTATTCCTTCAAAAATAAAAATAAAATGATACGGTTGCAACCTACAAAAAAGGGATCACTTTCTTAATTAAAAAGAAATGTTTCGTTTTGTTTTTCATTCATATCCATCAATTTAACATTCAACTACCAAATTTAAAACAATTATACTATTTATCTTTAGGAAAATACTTCATCACTTCTATTTATTTTTATTAGTTCTTGAAAAAAAAACAATGAAGAGGTTATTAGGTGTGAAATTAGGTAGAAACTTCAATGAGATGGGTTTTTCAATCTTGTCCCCAGCTCTTTCTGATTACCCAAAAATCCATTGTACAGCACCACATACTGGAATTTTCTCTGCTCTAATCCTTTAACACTTTTTAGATTGCCTAAAGGAAACAAATGGTCTCTGGAATTAGCCAGAAAATGATCTAAATCTCTCAAACTTAAATTAATTCCTATTTTAACTTCATAGCATGTGCTCACCAACTAGGGAGTGAGGAACTATGAGTAGAATAGCTTTATGCCCAGCATCATATTTGTATTACTCTTCATTAAATGTAGTATTGAGAAAGCATTGTTTATCAAGAATTAATGATATGCTCACTGTGTATTGAAAAAATATATGTAATTAAGCTATAAAATAATAATATGGATTATAGAGGTCACAGTTTAATCCAAAAGCTCCTGTCTTTCTCTTTCTTTCCTATTCCCCTCTATATTTGACTAACTGGCAACTACTTTTTGAGAAGCTATTCTGCCCCTACATATGCTAGACAGTAATATGATCCAAACTATTATACTATTACTTTGAAATCAGACCTAACCAATGAGGTGCTTAAAATCTTGCTGGTGAGATAAAACTTTCATGTATAAAGCAATTAGCAAGTAAGACTGTGCATACTAAGTGAAAATTATATGAAACTTTCTATACTCATCATTTAAGTGTCTATAAATAATATACCCTGGTCCCTGTCAACATGAAGGGAAAAAATACAAGAAGTAGAATACATACTCCTTATTTAAAGGAACTCAGAATTTAATTTGAGAAAGAAAAGGTGTGTGTGTGTGTGTGTGTGTGTGTGTGTGTGTGTGTATCCAGCATTTTCCAAGTAAAATTTAAAATTTCTACAAATGCCTCAGGTCCTAATGGCTTTATATGGAAATTCCATACCACAAAGCTAGATGAGGTTGTATTTTTAAGACTGTTTTAATTGCCTTATAACTCTAAACTGACTGTTTACAGTATATAAAATGCTAAATAGTTTGCAAACCTATAGTAATGATCAATGTAAAATCAGTAAAAGCTCAAAAGGTAACTCCTCAGGTTCTAGAAATTCTACCACTTGATCAACCTAGAATTCTTTAGATCAGGGTAATTGGATATCCTAACCAAACTGTGACTATCTACAATACTTTTTTTTAATATTTCTTATATCCAATATGAATATGATATAAATGGCTTCTATTATTGCTAGAATCTTGATCTTGCCAGTTTTTAATTAGCAAATGCAAAGTGAATTAATATATATATAATATATAAATATGTTTATATATTTTAATTACCAAATGATTTTAATTACCAAGGGCAAAGTGAATAAATAAATATATATGTATATTATACAAATAGCCTATGCATATACATAACAAATATATTTTAGGGACATAATATAGGTCTTTAAAAATACTTTATTTCTAACTTCACATAAACATGTTTTTAACTATCCTAAAATTCCCACAGGTTAAGAGTGGTCTTGAAATTGCCACTTTAAATGAAAAAGAAATTCTAATCTTGCTTTCCCAAAAGAATACAGTCATTCAATTTGGTATATATAAGAACTCTCAGAAAGAAGAACTTCTTTTTATCATTACTGAAAATTATAATAACAAATTCCAATGGGAACTAGAACACTAAATTCAAATAATTAAAAAAATAATAATTGGGGAAGCCGGGATGGCTCAGTGGGTTAAGTGCTCACTTTGCAGCACCTGGGACCAGGGGTCCTGGCCCCGGGCCTGGCCCGTGCGGACCCATGTGCTGAACTGGAGAGTTCCCCCAGTTCAGTTCTCTCTCTGTCTCTGTCTCTGTCTCTGTCTCTGTCTCTGTATCTCTCTCTCTCTCTCTCTCTCTCTCTCTCTCTCTCTCTCTCTCTCTCTCGTCAAAAACAATAAATAAATAAATAAATAAATGTTTAAAAAATAATAATAATAATAACAAAATGAAGAGGGAATATTTATAGCTGGGATAAAATTTCCATTTTCCATAACTGCATTAACAAGTTAACAAGTACTGCAACAACACAGCAATTCTTTTGATGTTTTTGTATTACTCTTAGTTCAGAGTAGTTGAGAAGTAATTTAGTTTCATAGGCCAATTAACCCAGAAAGACATTGATTGACAAGGAGGGTCAGAGAAGAATCTCATCTTGCTCATTAAAGAACAACAAAAGGAAATAATGTATTCCTGCCTTGTTCACTTCACGGTCCCCAGTTATTTGGCCTGGTTAGTTTTGATTTCTGCATCCTGGTTTGTTTTTGTCCTATGACTATGACAACTCCTCTCTTCCAACAGCCTTCCTCTTCTATACTTTATTTGCCAGGAAAGGCTTCTGTAGTCAAAACATTTTACACTACTGTTTACATGCCTGTTTTCAAACACACTGCTAAAGTGTTGGAAGATGGTTCATCCTTTCTCAACTTCCATTCAACCACCTCAAATACATAGAAAACTTCTACTTTACACTCTTCTGGCTGAAAGTAAATCAATATGGAAGATAAAAACTAAGCATTAAAATACTGTATTAATTTCTGTTTGAGGTCAAAGCCCTTTTATGCTTAATAAATATTGAGAATTCTAAATAGAGCATTTAAATTGTGTTTGTACTCTAGATCTAATCCCTATATCAACCCTACTTTTGCCATGGTTTACAACCAAGATATCCTAAAAGGGTGAACTAAAAAATAGTAATATCATCTGGAATTTCTCAGAGAAAAGGTCCCTGCCACTAGCATAATTTTGCCTTTCTCACAAGGAATCAATAACTATGCTTCTGGCTTTTCATTGCCCATAGTTAATAGCTATTACCATCTCTATCATAGTTGTGGAAACACAGGTACGATATTTAAGTTTCTTTCCCTTACTGTCCTCCTACTTCTGCATCATTAAATCGACCTCCATCTGTATTCTCCTATTCTATTCTCTTTCATATCTTTTGTCTTCATCTAAAATGTGCACCAGGGGGTTGCTGGGATAGTGCAGCGGTTGAGCACTTGCCTTGAAATTGCCAAGTCTAGGATTCAATTTCCGGCCCCTGCCTGTACAAACCCATATGCTGAACTGCAGCACAACTGGTAACCACCAGGATGGCTTGATGGGAAGATTATCTTCTCCCATTTGGTAGTCCCCTACCCCTGGTTCAGTTTCCACCCCATGCAGCCCAACATCCACCCATGTGGAATGAAACCATATCACAACTAATGATGTACAACTATGGAGACTGAGCAGGGCTCTCCCCCTTTCTTTCTTTCTTTCTTTCTTTCTTTCTTTCTTTCTTTCTTTCTTTCTTTCTTTCTCTCTTTCTCTCTTTCTTTCTTTCTCTCTTTCTTTCTTTCTTTCTTTCTTTCTATCATCTATCTATCTATCTATCTATCTATCATCTATCTATATCTATCTATCTTTCTTCTCTCTCTCTCATCCTCTCTTTCTCTCTCTCTCTCTCTCTCTCTCTCAATATCACACACACATACACACACACTTTATCTCAAAACAATAAAAATAAATATATAAAATGTGCACCAGTAACAACATTTACTTATGAGGAGATTGGGGTTAAAAAATCCAGAAGTCATAAAATAAAATCAGATATTTCAAAAACATAATTCCATTAATTTCTAAAGAACTTTAAAACTGTTCAGAAATTCCTCTTAAATTCCAATTTCTATATCCTCCTCTGGGTAAATTCTTCTTTCCTTTGCATCAGCATTCAGACTACATTGTAAGCTTCTCAATTTTACTTTTTTCTCTTTCATTTAATTACTAGAATTACAAGAGTTCTATTTTCTAAACATCTTCATGGCAAATGTACACTGCTTCAGATACATTAAGGCTAAATAGTCTTTTGTGGACACGCCTCAGGGGAAATGTAACTGCCATCTGAAACAATTTTTGCAGAGAAATGAATGCTGAATTCCAAACAACTGATTTGCAAATGAACATATGGTAAGCTACCCATTTGTAAGGGGAAGACTTCTTTTATCCTGTATTTATGCATTCTAAGTTATACCCTTGACAAAGTCATCCAGTAGAGTGGTCCAAGGCAAAATTTTTACAGATAGACAAATGTGGTCAGCACCCTCAGTGCTGAGGCATCAGGACACATTCCACCCTGGAAAGATCTGGACCTGTCATTACTTCTTCTAAGCTCTAATTTACACCAAAGAAAAACAACGTGGTATCAAATCCATCCAAGCTGCAAGTCTTGTATCTCAGAAAAGTAACGTAGCTTCCTAGTTTTACCCTTTAAAAAATAAGAAAATTATCTGATGAAATACTGTAACAATCACAGAGGTAAATATAGAGTCCCTAACAGCATCTTATGTTTAAAATAAATGGCTAACAAATTGGGGTATCATTATTATTATTAATGGTGTAAAGCATTGATTAGCATCAGATAGACTCAAATTGATTCTACAAAAAACATGTCTTGTGTTATATTTTCTAGGTAACACTATGAAAGATACAACAGAGAAAGTTTGGCAGAAAGACAGAGCAGTATGGTCTGAAGATTCTAAGTCTCAGACTGCAGACAAACAATATGCACTGACTATGACTTACAGATATATATTTGTCCATCCCTCAAAATGGTTAAAAATTCAAGCCAATATTTAGGTACAAAATTTTGCATGAAAATTCAAATTTTCAGATTCTCTTGAAAATGTGTGCTCATTTCTGCATGGTAAGAATCAGGTGGAGTAGAAAAACATGTCTTTTTTATATGGGCTGTGAGGCCTTCATATCACCATATCCTCCATCCAGTGTACTTTAGCGATTTACCACTGGTTCCTCTAAACAATTGAGTTCACAATGCTTGTTTTGGGTAGCAATTTTAAAGACATTCTATAAAGTGTCTTTTACCCTTACTATTTTCATAACAAAGTTTAAAATAGTCTATGTATTTTAGGAAGTCAACATGAATTGCTATCAGAAGATACTAACAATCAGATGAGCACCTATTGGTGTAGAACTCAACTAGACATGAAAGGGTTAGTTTTTAATGGTTACACAATACTTTAAACTCTATATTTTGAATAATAATAAGAGTGGTTCACATTTACTAGTGTTTAGGGACAAGGCCTATTCTCAACTTGTTACATCCATTAATTTATTCAATCCTCACAATTACTTTTTGAAGTAGGTACTAGTATCTCCCCCACCCCTCGCATTTAGCACAAAAGAGAACTGAGGTAATAACCTAAGATATTAAATGATCTGCCTAAGATCACACATCAGGAAATGGCAGACCCAGGACTCAAATCAGGCAGTATGGCTCCAGAACCAACACTCAAACTTATCAAGCAACATAGACCTTTCAGGATGGTTCATCCTTTCTCTGAGTATTTGAAGTACTATCATTATCATATGCTTAAATATACGAGGGTTGTCCAGAAAAAAATCCAGCCATTGTCAATATAATGAAATTGGTTGCATGACTGCATACTTTCTGTCTAGCCCTCATATATATACAACACACTCTTTATACATGAGTGAGCCACACACACACACACACACACACGTATGTATGATCCTACTATTATTTTCTATTGATAAAATACAAATAGCCGATATCAGACTGCTTTAACTATTGTGGTTTTACAGAATGTTTTGATACGTTTCTTAGCTAATCTCAAACATATTATTTGTCCGCTAAATAAATTTTAAAATGAGTTTTGTCAGATCCATGAAAAATTATATTGAGATTTTAATTGAGATCACCTCAAATTTATAAATTAATTTTGGGAGTATTATTATTTTAATAATATTATATTTCTATACACTCATAGGCTAGGCTAATTGAAAAGATTTTCACGTGGTCAAATTGACAGAGCTTGATGATAAATTGGAAAGGAGAGCTTGCAGATATGTTGTTTTTTAGCACACACTCCCCTGACCTGTTCAAGAATGGTGACCTAGACATTAGAAAGCACTAGAACATCCATTTGCTGGAAGCAGACAAATCATCTTCTCAATACCATGAACCATTTGCACTATAGAAAGCAACAGAAAAGCTGCTCAAAGTGGCATATCCTGAGTTGTAATAGAAATAGTGGATGAAAACTAGAAGTAGAGTAAGGAGTTCCACTAGGAAAACAGGAGAAACTGGAAGAAAATATGGAACACAGGAGAGAAAAAACAAGTGTAAACAAACATTTACTGAGTGCTAACACTGTGCCAGGCCCCATGCAAAGCACTTTATATACATATTCTTCCAATAGCATCTAAAAACAGATAGGTAACTTTGTCCTCATTTCATAGATGAGCAAGCCAAAGGTCAGAAAAGTTAAGTAACTTACCCACTTTCTCACCAACCGAAAATGTTAAGAACAGAGTTTGAACCAGGCCCCGGAATGCAATACCATGGTGGTTGTACTTTCTGTAGAATGCAACAGATTTCCTTCAGTCTGAAGCCTGATTTTCTAGTTTTTAGATGATTAGAGATGACCTGTGTGGCAGCTCTGACAAACACAGCTGTCATTGTATGCAGAATGGGAAAGATTATGAGTTTATGTACCACTTCACATATAGCAGTTATTTTAAATATAATATAATAGGCAATTGTACAGAATAACAGAAATAACATAATTTACTCTAAAAATAGACTGAATTATTCCATATAGTAGAGGACTGTTGTGGATTAAAACAGGATGAAAATAAAAATTAAAGCTGGGAAGCCGGGATGGCTCAGTGGGTTAAGCACTCACTTTGCAGCACCAGGGACCGAGGATCAAATCCCGGCCCCGGCCTGTGAGGACCCATATGCTGAACTGGGGAGTTCCCCCAGTTCAGTTCTCTCTCTGTCTCTGTATATATATCTGTCACACACACACAAAAAAAACCCCAATAAATAAATAAATAAATAAATAAATCTTAAAAAAAAAAATGTTTAAATGTAAAAAAGAACCAAAAACTTTTGCTCTGAGATGGACACAGCTAACAGAATGAAAAGACAAGCCACAACTGGAAGAAAATATTTGCAAATCATGTACTTAATAACATATTTACATCTAAAATATGCCCCAAAATACAGATTGTTTAAATCTCAAGAACAAGAGAACAACCTAATTAAAAATGGGCAAAAGAGCTGAGTAGAAACCTCATGACAAGAGATAAACAGATGGCAAATAAGTATATGAAAAAATGCTCAATGTCATCTGTCATTAGAAAATTGCACATTAAAGCAACAAGATTTCACTACATACCTATTTGAATGGCTAAATTCTAAAGTAACTGACAATGTGAATATTGCTGGTAAAACATATTCATTCATTGTTGGTTAGAATGCAAAATGGTATAATCACTTTTGAAGACAGTTTTTCAGTTTCTTATAAAGCTATAGATTTATTATAAGTCCTACCAGTTGTACTCCTAAGTATTTATCTATCAGATTTGAATTTATGTCCACACAAAACCTTTCACATGAATATTTATAGTAGTTTTATTCAAAACCACCAAAAACTGGAAGCAACCAAGATATTCGCCAAAAGTTGAATGAATAAACATACTGTGATATATGCATAGACAATACTACTCAGCAATAAAATGGAATGAGCTAGTAATCAATGCTACAATATAAATGAATCTTAAGTGCATATTACTAAATAAAAGAAGTTTATCCAAAAAGGCCACAGACTTTACGACTCCATTCATATGACATTCTGAAAAAGGCAAGAATATAAAGATTTAAAAAATTGATGGGAGATTGCAAAGGATTAATGAGGAGAACCAATGACTGGCTCTAGCACAGGGAACTTTTAAGGATGGTGAAAATATTCTGTGTGGTAATGTAGTGGTGGGTACATAATACTGTGTATTTGTCAAAACTCACAGAACCTTATAGAACAAAGAGTGAATTATTTTTAAGATTTATTATATTATTTGAGAGAAGGTGAGAGAGAGAGAGAAGGGGGAAGGGCCCAGAACACTCTCCATAGTCATACATCAACAGTTGTGATGTGGCTTAAGTACACACAGGTGGATGTGAAGTTGCATGGGATGGGAACCGAACTGGGGGCCTCACACATGGGAGACAAGAACCTGAACAGGGGAGCCATCCCGGTGGTTACCAGTTGTGCTGCAGCTTGGCATATGGGGTTTGCACAGGCCAGGACTGGGAATCAAACCCCAGACCTCACGAATGGGAGACAAGTGCTCAACCACTGAGCTATCCCGGTGCCCCAAGAGTGCAACAGTGAATCTTAATACATACAAATTAAAAACAAACAAACTAACCAAAAGAAACAATGGTTAGTAGGATAAGGCATCCTGGCTTGGATGGAATATATACTGTGACGAAAGAATATAACTGTATTACAAAAATATGACATAACCCTACTGAAGAGGGTGGGTTAAAAAATGGTATTAATGTAAGTAACTTTGGAAATAAATGGAAGGTATACGACAAGAGATAAACGCAACTGTGTGTAAGCACTGTACTATAATCAATAAAGTTATTTCTCAAGGGGATGCAAGTTAACAATTCCAAAACCACCATACATGTAAACGTGGGATGCACAAGTAAATACATTCATGACCAGTGGTAGCAGTCAGGTATCTCACTGTTGGAGTGAGGGGTTATAGACAAGCAAACAAGGAAGTCTAGGATAATCCACGCAGATTAGTATTAGACCTGGAAATGTCAGTATAGACTCATATTTAAATATTTAATATAGATACGTGTAGACAGTTATAGAAAGAATTACAGATATGCATATCTGCATGGGTTAGTATATACACATATATCTAGCTCTGTTTGTTTAGAGGGATTAAAAACAATGACACCCCAATAATTAAAACCACACCCAGCACCCAGATCTTGGTTTTTAATGCCATTCTCCAATAAAAGGGGCTGGGGCTGCTTTAGAGACATGACTGATTGTAGATCAGGGCATAGAATATACAATATAAGCCTGGAGCACTTTGTAGTGGCAGAAAAGAAGGAAATGCTCAAGAAGCAAAAATGCTGAGGGCATATCAAAGGAACACAGAAGCTAACCTGAAAGAGTTTCCAATGGCCAAAACTAGAATAAATTAAGAAACAAATAAGTAAAGTAGTATTGGATTATAATCCAGAGTATAAAATAAATGTCCATGAGTTTATACAGAGATAAATGATTGAATAAATGAGTGAGCATCGGAAAAGAGACAAACCTCTGAATTGAAGAATTTCAAATAATTTACAAAGATACTACCCCCTCAAAGAGACAGAGCATAACAAAGTATAGGTTGTGCTTGGTATCTTGCTGCCAAGACTAAGGTGTAGGAAGAAAGTGGGAGCATTTACAAGAAAACTGAACCACTACCTTAGCTGGGTAATCAAAGTTAAATTACCAACAGCTCATGCTGATAGCGTGTGCCCTTGCTGTAATGGGAATTGGATAGAAAATAACTTCATGGGTTTTTCTCCCTCAAACCCATAACCTCAGCCTAATAATTAGACAAATATCAAATAAATTCAACTCGATGGATGTACTGAAAAGTAACTGACTCCTCAGAACTGCCAAGCTCATCAAAAATGAGGAAAACCAGAAAAAATTGTCATAGATCAGAAGACTTCTCTTTAGACATATGACTAAATGTTATATGGTATCATGTATGGAATTCTGGAACTGAAAAGGGAATTTAATGGGAAACTAATGAAATCAAATAAATTATGAAGTTTAGCTGAAAGCAATGTACCCACATCAGTTCCTTAGCTGTGACAAATGTATGATAGCAATGTAAGATGTTAACAGTGGGAAAAACAAGTTGTGTGATTAAGAAGTCTCTTTACTATCTTTGCAACTATCTGTAAATATAAAACTACTCTAAATAAAAATGTATTTTAAAAGGAAGAAAATTAATAGTCACAGGATTATAAAGTACAGCATAGCAAATATAATCAATAATATTGATACTTACAGAGTCAAATGGGTAATAGATTTGCTGGGGTTATCACTTTGTGAGGTATATAAATGTCTAGTCACTATGTTGTTGGTACACACCTGAAACTTCTGAAAACATAAGGATGCTAAAAAAGAAAAAGTTCTAAGTAGATCCAAAAAGGAAAGAAGAAGAAAATTACCTTGTAGTGCAGGATAATGTTCTGTTCTAACAAGCCCCACATGTGTTTCTTTGATCATCTTGCTCTGCCTCTTCCTGACATCAGTACAGTTTGTTCCAGTTATTTCTCAACTGTGATGAATTTGTATGAACACCACAGTTTTCTCCCTTTCTATTCACAAGGAAGACATCTGTGTCTTAGATGGTCCAGGTCTCATCATATCCTAACCAGTCTCCAGCCTCCACACAGCACTCATCTCCTTCCCTCTTTCTTTCCTCTTGTTTCTTTCCCTCCTTTACATTCTTCATATATTGAAACATGGAAGCTGTCTTCTAGTATTTGCATACATACCAAGGTACTTCTATACATTTTTTTCTAGTCCTCTAATTTAGAGATGAGGAAAACGAGTCCTGGAGTATTTAGATAACTTGACCAAAGCTAGGTGACTTGTACGTGTAGATGTCTGACCAAAATGAAAAGCAAGCGTTTGTCTTCCCATGCCTAGGCCCCTATACCAGCAAGACATTGCTGTGTCTTTCTTAACACATTCTAGAGTCTCTTTCTTCAAGCCTGTAATACAACATGATAAAAATTTGTACTACCTGACTTCTAAAAGTTATCTGATCATTACTGGGAGTTAAGAATTGTATAGGAGAGGAGAATTGGTGGAAGGAATTGAGTAATCCAATCCTAAGTAAAGACAATTTTGAGAAAACACAATTATGGTAAAGAAAATTGTTCTTTCTTTCTTTCTTTATTTAATTTTTTAACAGAGAGAGAGAGAGGAGAGAGATACAGAGACAGAGAGACAACTGAACTGGGGGAACTCCCCAGTTCAGCACATGGGTCCACACGGGCCAGGATTCGATCCTTGGTCCCTGGCGCTGCAAAGTGAGCGCTTAACCCACTGAGCCATCCCGGATTCCCCAGGAAATTGTTCTTTTCTGGTCAACCCATGGGACCAGGAGAAATTTCTAGGTCTAACACTTCTCGCCATCTCTCCCTTCCACACAGATGGCTCAAAAGGGATTCTTTTTGTGCTCGGATCACTTAGAAAACCCTTTGGGCACTGAAAGTGCTTGCCAGCAGTGATTCTCTTAAAAGAAGTAGTGAGGCAGGCCCATTAAGAGTCCTCAGTTTGCAGGTTGTGCCCATTGGGGAAAAAACTTGCCTCCTGATTTCTCAGGGTTAACCTGCTAAAAATCATAAAAAACACAAATGCTAAATGAGAACTCATTCACATGAAGCTTTAAATTGGTGCATTTATAAAGTCTGGATAAATTCTTTATGTTACAATTTGGCACAAGCTTTTAATATTAACTACTACATATTTTATTGACTGTGTTTGCTGCCAAACACTAAAACAAACATTAAGATGCTTTTTTCCTCAACTGATACTATGAAAGCTTCCCAAACAGTGGTATTAAAAGATACATAAAACACATCATAGCCATGAAAATCATCTGCATTAAACTTACATTTGCCATGAAAGTGGCAATTATTTTTCATCTACAAACAATTGTATCTCAATTATATATTCTCTGTTAGGGAACATTTCATCAAAAACTCTCATTTAATTGCTGTAAGGATACATTTTGTTTGGGGAGAAACACAATATTTAATTTGGATTAATTAAAGGAATAGGCATTGTGAATCAGTGCAAGGCAGTTTTATTAGTTTCATATACAGAATAACACAAACAAGCTATAGTAGAAAAAGAAGACCTAAAAGAAAATTAGTCTTTAATAGTTAAGAGTACTGCTCAGTGCTCTGTATTTTTCTTAAAAAAATCTTAAAAGTTTATAAAATAAGTAGTTTAAATGTATACTCTGTGTTCTCCTGTTTAAATTTTGAGTTCACTCAACAGTTATTATCTTTTTAACTGTGAAATTATAATAGGCACATCTAAATCATTAGATATTCAGAATTACTGCAGCTCAGACAAACGAGCTCTTTTTAATTAGGAAAGGGGGGAGTGGCTTAATTAAATCTATATATATGAAATAATCTTAAATTATATGCAAATCCCTTTAACTGTAAATAGTCATTAATATACCAAAATACAAGAAAGGGCTGAAGTTTATTAGCATTGAACTCCCTGATTATAAGTTTCCAAAAGGATGAAAGAAACTCAAAAAATTTAACAGAAACATATACTCTTAGAATTAAAGCAGTTTAAATGGAATCATCTGAAATGTATTTGGTTGCAATGGAATGATTTTTAGGATATTAAGTACTATCATTTTTATAACCAGCCCCATTATTATCACAGCATATTGCTGCTTATAGTCTGTGGGAGAAAACAGAAAACATTTTCCTTGGTTAGATGGTTAGTAAGAGGATTTTAAGAGGTGAGAATGTCTTGAATACCACTGCACTTTACTTCCACCAAGACATAGTGTGTAAGCACAGGGCCTATAGCAGCCCAAGTGGTTTCCCCAGAAATGAATGGGCGGATAAGCCATGGTGACATTAAGATGTGACTCTTCACTACAATTCAATAAAAGCATGGGGAAAAAGTCAGTGCTATTAAAGTAACAGTGTAAGTGTTTGTACGAACTGACATATAAAATGCGAAAACAACTATTATTAACATAAAGATTTTATAGCACAAATGTAACATAGGAATAGCAATGCCCTCTGATAAGCTAAATTATTACCCATTGCTATTTAATTTAAAAAAAATTTCCTTTTGGAATAAAATACAGTTTAGTTGGAGACTTCTTGCAAAACAGAAGAGAGCATTACCTTTGTGATCCTGAGCTGACTCCAATGGCCTTGCACGTATTATAGAATAGGGGAAGCCCAGGGAAGAAAAACCAAATGG
>PVKE010024372.1:0-23861 GCA_004027555.1 Craseonycteris thonglongyai | reverse complement strand
CTGAGCCAAGGAAGATTGGAAAAGGAACACTATGTTGAGGGAAAACCAACAGTTTAGTCTTAGACTTGCTATGTTTGAAAAAACTTTTAAATATCCACATGGAAATGCCCATTAGGCAGTTGGAAATGTTAATCTGGCCTAAAAAAATAAATTTAGGAGTTACCAGCATATGTTGTTGTTATAGCCAGGGGACTTTAAGAGATTACCTAGGAAGAGTGTGTATATACTAAAATGAAGATGGACACAGGTCAAACTCTGAGGTTCTCTAGCATTTAGAGGCTAAGCAGAGCATAAGGATTCAGCAAGGAAACTAGGAATCATTTGTAAGGAAGAGAGAGAGCACTAATTACTGATATAAAATGCATAATTCCCTGTGCTCTAGGATAATGAGACTGGAACTACTGATCACCATTACTACCTGGTTTTTGTGCTTGATAATCAGTACCAGGCCCTGGCCTCAAATTACTGTTTCTTTTCTTTTTTTTTTTTTTTTTGACAGAGAGAGAGAGAGAGACAGAGAGAGAGATACAGAGACAAGGAGAGAACTGAACTGGGGGCACTCCCCAGTTCAGCACATGGGTCCACATGGGCCGGAGCCAGGATCCAATCCTGGGTCCCCAGCACTGCAAAGTGAGTGCTTAACCCACTGATCCATCCCTGCTTTCCCATGGATTACTGTTTCTTGAGGTCAGACCCTCAGCCAAAAAAGATGTGAAGCTCTCTGGATTTTTTAGTATACTTTTCTGTCACCCTGAGCATTGAGAGCCAGGGTAAGAAGCTGCCTTTGCTGCCCACAGGCAACACTGATGACTATAGCCAAATTCACAGCCTAGGGACTTAAAGCCAAGAAAGACTAAGCACAGAAAGTGAGTATTCAAAAGACCCACCCACGAGGCCTTGCCCTCTAATCTCATTGAGGAATTAATCATGCATCAAATAAATTGTGTAATATGCACTTGATGTCCTTTGTATGTACTAAATATGTATCCCCTTGCAGCAATAACCACGTTCTGACTTGCTCCTCACTATCCTCAGAGCCTAGCATAGTGTCTACTCATCACTAACTGATTTATGAACCATCTCAGCAGTGGATGCTTAGAGTGGGTTGATAGCTGTGCTTGTTGAAGGCCCAGTTTGTAAAGTTCCTGGCTATTCAGAGATCATTATTATTAGGGGTCTCCATGTGGGCACCAGCCCCAGCAGCTCTATAAGCAGCCAGAACACATTTATTCACAATGTTTAGGAAAAGAAAGGTGAAGCTATAGAGCTGAGATTGGGGGTCATCCTATTACCATCAAGCCTGAGTGTTTTCTAGTAGTTCTCAGCTTGTGTGGCCACATGGTATGAGGCCAGGTTTTTCAATGTTAGAACATAACCTACCACTGTATCCACATTTGCCTGTGGAAGTCAGGATAGGTTTCTCTTAGTTGGTTGTGATCCTCCCCAGTTTCAACACCAGCCCAGCCTGTATGGGGCAGGACCTGCCAATAACTAGATGTAGCAAGTAGTCAGCCATCTTTGGATGTGTATACAGCAGGCCACAAGTTGGGCTTGTTTGCCTCTCTGTTAAATGATAACAGCTCCTCAAAGAGTAGGGACTACATGGGAGCCCATTTCAAAGCTGGCTACCCCAACAGAGAAGGTCCACAAAACATCCTCTTTCAAGAGCAAGGACTCTGGTTGACAGCTGGGAGTCTGGATCATAGCACCTGACCTACCTCTCCCCAGTAGAGGTTGGAAGTAACTCATGTTGGGTATTTACAGACCATGAGAGATATCAAGACTTGTTTGGCACTGCTTAGCCACCTGTGTGGAATCAGTTGTCTCCACTGACACATTTAGAAAACCTAAAGTACCATTGGATCTACCTAACACAAGAGTTACTGTTAGGGGTCATGAAAGTGCCTAAGTATATGAAAAAGTTAGGTAGCAGGACCTAGTATTTAAGAGTGTGGGCTTTAGAGTCAGACCAAACTGGATTCAAACCCTGATTCTACAACTAGTCAGGTTATGTGGCCTTGGGCTACTTTTTTGTGTGTTTTTTTTTTAACATTTCTAGCTTAGTGAATTTGTATTCAATGGGGGACAATAGTTGCACATATTTCCAAGTGTTGCTATGAGGGCAAATGGCATAATGCATATATAGAACTCAACATGGTACCTGCCACATAGTAAGTATTGTAAGAATTTAAGTGGGGAAGCCGGGATGGCTCAGTGGGTTAAGCACTCACTTTGTAGCGCTGGGGACCGGGGATCGAATCCCGGCCACAGCCACAGCCCATGCGGAACCATGTGCTGAACTGGGAGTTCCCCCAGTTCAATTCTCTCTCTGTCTCTGTATCTCTCTCTCTCTCTCTCTCTCTGTCGAAAAACAATTAATAAATAAATAAATAAATATTAAAAAAAAAAAGAATTTAAGCTATTATTATTATAAAAGCAGTCATAGGCACAATAGTCAGGAGCCAGTCTGTTGCGAGTCTGCTTATGCTGGAATCCTGGCTCTGTTTCTTACTCACTGTATGACATTGGACAACTCATTTAACCTCTCTGAGCCTCAGTTTCCATATGTTTAAAATAATGATAATAAATGTTCCTACCTCGATGGATTAGATAAGTATGTTCCTTGTGGATTTAAATACATGTGGATGCATTAGGGAAAAGCAAAAGGGAAAAGAAACACAAACAAGCCAATGTAAAATAAGTTTCAGAATGATTGTATCCTAGCTATCTGTCCTTAGAGGGTCATATGCACCTAGGTATGAGACTAAAGGCTCTAACAAGTCGTGCAGTAAAGCAACGTTTTAAATGTTTCTTGGGGAAAGCCAGGATGGTTCAGCGGGTTAAGCGCTCGCTTTGAAGGCCCGAGGACCGAGGATTGAATCCCGGCTCTGGCCCAGGCAGACCCACATGCTGAACTGGGGTGTGCTTCCCGAATGCGGTGAGGCCTCCAGTTCAGTTCAAATAAATAAAAATAAATAAATAAATAAATAAATAAATAAATAAATAAATAAATAAATAAAATTTAAATGTTTCTTGACATTGTTTCTCCAAATTATATGGTCTAGAACCCATTTTCATGTCACATATATTAATACCTAGTAGAATAATACCCAGAAGCTACTTAGAACAATATCCAAGATGAAGTAATTTTTCAATAAAAATTAACAATATTTATCACTGTACATTACTTCACTGGGAGGATGGTATCACAAAATGAGACAGGGTCTTTGTTTTTAGCTAGTAGGTAGGCATCTCCAGGATACATGAAATAAGGTGAATGAAGCTCTCTCAATTGCTTATCTGGAATGAATGCATGTGGACAACCACATAATTCAGACATAAATCAGTCTTCCAAGCGTATGCTTCTTTTCCTTTACTCTCTATTGTCCAGGTTTTGAAGCACCAGTAATTTGTATCTAATAGCAATGGAAAAGATACCAAATCTAGAATTATGCCCTGTTTCTTTCCTATTTGAAGTAGTCAAGCATTATTTCGATCACCTCACCCCACCCCACCTCCACACACATCGCACAGTCACCTCATACTATTACCCCATCAGGAAAAGTAGTGAATATAAGGAAGAGGGTGCCCATAGAGAAGAAAATTACTAGCCTGGGAGTTAGGAGACCAGGCTTCTACTTTGGCATGGCACTAACTGGATCTATAAGCTTAGAGAAAACCCAAGCTGAGCCTACATCTCTGGGCTCATACTTCAGACCTGGTAAATTGAGAGATTAATCTAGATAATTTCAAAACTTATTTCTTGCTATATCATTAGCATTTGAAATGGGCAGGGATCTTTATTCCTACTTTTTAGAATATGAAATAGATCTACAGAGATTAAGTGATTTTCTCAAGATCAATGGTAGATCTAAAAGCAGACATGCCCTTTGACCTCCTGTCTGCCCACCACACAGCTGCAATATTCTCCTGCAATCCCTTTGTATTCTAGGAACTAGACACCAAGTACGTAAACAGGTCAGTAAAAAACAAATGGAGAGATTCAAGATGGCAGAGTAGATAAACAATGTGCCTGTTTCCTTCTGTGGACACATGAAAATTACAACTAAATTGTAGAACAGCCAACCTGGAGAACCATCTGAAGTCTAGCTGAACAGAAGTTTTATAACTAAGGCTATAAAGAAGAAGCCCGGTTGAGACTGGTAGGAGGGGTGGAGATGCAAAATGGACTGGCCCCAAACCTCCCTGTGGCAGTTGAGATTCAGAAGGAATATCCTGTCCATGCAGATTCCCCTCAGAGGAGCGAGGGACCCCAGCCACACACCAGTATCCCAGCTTGGAGTACTAGTGCCTGGAAGAAGAGCCCCCACAACATCTGGCTGTGAAAAACAGTGAAAATTCCGACCACCTGTGTAGGACAGGAGGGTGCAGGAAACCCAAATGTTCTTGTAAAGAGTTCATGCATAGACTGACTCACTCGCAGGCACTCACCCAGGGGGCTAGCAGAGAAATGGTGACTCGGAGCATCGGAGACATAGGGGGGTCAGACTAAAATGCATGGCTTTGGGGCAAGGCCTAGAAGACAGTTGTCATTTTTCCTCTGTGGGGTCCTCTTCTGGTGCAGCTGGAAGGTGGGTGCCATCTTTCCTGTGTTGAGACCATTTCCCATGCTGATGGCCATATCTATATCTGAATAGATCAGGTATGAGCTCTGCTCCCTCCACCCTGGGGACTCACTGAGACCCCACCACACCCAACTTTGTACTGCTCAATGCTTTATCAGTGGCTGAATCTTACAGGAGAAGGAAGGTGGCAGCAGGCCTTAAAGTTTCCTGGCTTTTTTCAGAGCTATCCCAGGCCCCATACTGGTGACAGATATTCCTGGTCCACAGCACAGTCTCTCCCATGTACCTCCAGGTTTATCCCAGGCAGCAAACACATATAAAACAACTAAATCATGTGGATATAACATATAGCATAGGTAATATAGTCAATAATATTGTAATAGCATGTTAGGTAGTGTCAGATGGGTTGTTGGACTTATAAATGTTGCAAACATTTATATGCAGTTTTGACATATAAATGTTGCAAAATTGGAGGAAGCCAGGATGACTCAGTGAGTTAAGAGCTTGCTTTGTAGTCCCAGGGACTGAGGATCAAATCCCGGCCTTGGCCTGTGTGGACCCATATGCTGAACTGAGGTGTACTTCCCATGTAGGAGGCCCCCAGTTCGATTCTTGACCCCCTGGCTTGGCCCCTGGCTTGGGGGGGCATGCCTCCTATGTGGGAGGCCCCCAGCCCAGTTCCTGCCCTGCACTGCCCCCACCCACCTGGTGGAACAAAACCATGTCGAAAACTGATGACGTACAAATATGGAGTCTGGTCTGGGTCCTCCCCCTTCTCTCTGTCTCTCCCTGTCTCTGTCAAAAACAATAAAATAAATCTTAAAAAAAAGTTGCAAAACTATGGTGTACTCCTGAAACTAATTTAATAGTGTATTTAACTCTATGTTTAATAAAAATATTTTTAAAAATAAACAAATTAAAACAAAAAGATCAGATAACACACTTAGGTTCACTTTCTCACCTGTATTTACCTTCTATGTTTGTTCATCTTTTCTATGTTGGGTGTCTGCTCATTCCTTCCTTTTTCTTTCTTTTTTTAATTGTTTTTGACAGAGAGAGAGAGAGAGAGAGAGACAGATACAAAGACAGAGAAAGAACTGAACTGGGGGCACTCCCCAGTTCAGCATATGGGTCCACACGGGCCGGGGCCATGATTCGATCCTCAGTCCCCAGGGCTGCAAAGTGAGCGCTTAACCCACTGAGCCATCCAGGCATCCCCACATCTAACTACTTGATTGACTAAACTGGCGCCAAACTGCACCTCTCACTACCATCACCTCAACCTACTTTTCTACCGTTTTGTCCATTTTCAGTAATGACAACTGCATGCTAAATTGTTTAGGCTAAACAAACCCTTGGAGTTTCTCTTGACTCCTTACTTTTTAATACGTCTTCATTCATTACATCTACACATCTTAGTTCTGTCTTCAAAATATGCATATGCCTAAAGTGTGATTATGTCTTACCACCTCCACTACTACCAACTTTTTGATGTGTGGTGTCAATTATCTTTTATCTAGATTATACTGATAATTTCTTAACTGGTCTCTCAACTTCTAATCTTGCCTTCATCTCAGTCTATTCTCTACCCAACAGCCAGAATGATCCCACTAAAACATAAATCAGATTATGTTACTGCATTGTTAAAAACCCTCCAATTACTTCCTATTTCTAAGTAAAAGCCAAACTCCTAGCCCTTTCAGATGGCCCTTCTAATTTGGCCATAGTATTGTGAAAAAATTTTATGCAGAAAGGGAGGCGGGCAGATCTTATAGGATTGAAGCTACATTAGTAGGGGCTTGCTTTTTCTGAGTAGATATTGGTCTGAGGGAGTCAGAATGTGATAAATACTAGAAGGGAGGCTAGAAGGGTGTTGGTTAGTAGAGCTAGTACCGTGTTTCCCTGAAAGTAAGACATCCCCTGAAATAAGACCTACTTACAGTTTTGCCTCTCGCTGAAATACGTATAAGGCATCCCTCTGAAAATAAGACCTAGCGCATCTTTGGGAGCAAAAATTAATATAAGACACTGTCTTATTTTCGGGGAAACAGGGTATAAGGTTGATTATTCTTTCCCGGGTGGTGCCAGAACTGATTGATTGGAAGTCAATTGTACTGGTTGATACTAAAAGAATAAGAGTCTCATCAATAAATGGAGACATACAGGAATAGTCAGACTACATCTACGAAGTGTCAGTATCATGCAGCAGCTTCAAATCCGAAGTGGTGATTAGATATGAAATGGAAATTTAGTTGGCGTAGGAAGGAAATAATGAGGAAGGTAGAGCCAATGATGACGTGTAGGCCGTGGAACCCTGTGGCTATGAAGAAGGTAGAGTCATAGACTCCGTCTGAAATTGTGAAGGGTGTTTTGTAGTACTCTGAAGCTTGCAAAAGGGTGAAATATGCTCCTAGTGCGATCGTGATAAATAGGGCTTGTATCATGTGCTTGTGGTTGCCTTCTATTAGGCTATGGTGGGCTCAGGTGATAGACACTCCTGAGCCTAGTAGGACTGATGTGTTAAGGAGGGGAACTTCTAGAGGGTTTAAGGGTGTAATGCCTGTAGGAGGTCAGCAGCCCCCTAGTTCAGGGGTAGGGGCAAGGCTTGAGTGATAAAAGGCTCAAAAGAATCCTAGAAAAAAGAATACTTCTGATACGATGAATAGGATTATACCGTACTGTAAGCCTTTTTGTACAACTGGTGTGTGATGGCCTTGAAATGTACCCTCTCGGACAATGTCTCATCATCATTGGTATACGGTTAAGAAGTTTGTTGTTAGGCCTATGAGTAGAAGTAGTGGCGGGTTGAAGTGGAATCACATTACTAGTCCAGATGTCAGGAGGAGGGCAGATAGGGCTCCAGTTAGAGGTCATGGGCTTGGGTAACTATATGGTAGGCATGGGTTTGGTGGGTCATTAGGTGTTATCATGTAGGTACAGGCTGATGAATAGGGTAAAAATGTAGGCTTGGATGAGGGCGACTGCAAATTCTAGGATAGTTAGGAGGATTAGAATAATGAAGGTGATGAGGGCTGTAATTGTGCTGATGCTTAGGAGGGCTAGTGTAGCCCCTCCGATTAAATGAATTAATAGGTGACCTGCGGTGATATTGGCTGTGAGTGGTACGGCCATGGCTATCGGTTGAATGAATAAGCTGATGGTTTTGATAATTAATAGTATGGAGATTAGGGGTAAGGGGGTTCCTTGGGGAAGGAAATGGGCCAGGGAGGCTTTTGTTTTGTGGCAGAAACCTAGCATCACAGTACCTGCTCATAGGGGGATGGTCATTCCTAAGTTTATAGATAGTTGTGTTGTTGGTGTAAATGAGTGGGGTAGTAGGCCTAGCAGGTTAGTTGAACCAATAAACATAATTAGGGATATAAGTATGAGTGTTCAGGCTTGGCCTTTATTGTTATGATATTATTTGTTTGGAGGTTAGGTGAAGCGGTCATTGTTGGATTGCTAGTAGTCGGTTGTTGACTAGTCAGGTAGTTGTTGGAAATAGAACACTTGGAAATATAATGATCAGGATAACAATAGGAAGGCCTATTATTGTAGGGGTAATGAAAGAGGAGAATAAATTTTCGTTTTCTTTGTTTCTCAAGGGGTAGTGTATTTTAGTGTTTTAACTGCGATCGGCTCAGGGTTAGAATAGTAGAGGTGGTTTGAGATTTTTAGCTGTATCATGATAAATAGGGTGAGTAGTATGGAGATAATTGTGATAAATCAGGTGGATGTGTCTAATTATGGCCTTCCATTAAGGAGAGGTTAGGGCTCTCAGTCTTTAACTTAAAAGGTTAATGCTATGTTAGCTTCTTAATGAGATTATAGTATTGAGGAGGATCCTTCCACTGGAATACAAGCTCCAAATATTTATGTTTTGTTCATTACTCTATTCCCAAATACCTGAAACACTGCCTGACACATAGTGGCCTTCAATAAATGACTGTAGATCGAACGAATTCCAGGCAGATAGTCTGAAGTTCTCTGCAATCTCTCATTGACTAGCACCTCTGGCACTGGGACTTGGCATTATGCGGCCATTGAACCTACCTTCTTGCAACATTATTTACAATAGTCAAGCTATGGCAGTAGCATAGGTGTCACAACATGGAAGGACCAAGAGGGTACTAAGTTAACGGCAATAAGTCAGACAAAGGCAAATACGTTGTGATTTCACTTATATGTGGAATCTAAAAAAATAATTAAAACATAAACTGACCCACAGATACAGAGAACAAACTGATGTTTGCCAGAAGGAAGAGGGTAAGGGGTTGGGTGAAAATGGTGAAAGAGAAAACAGGTACAAACTTCCAGTTGTAGAATAAAAAACCCACAAGGATGTAGTGTACAGCACAGGGAATACAGTAAAAAATATAATAACTTTGAACTGGTAGTTACTAGATGATTACTAGACTTCGTGTGGAATCACATTGTAAGGCATGCCAATGTTGAACCATTATGTCATACACCTGAAACTAATATAATATTATATGCAAATTATAATAGTTAAAAAAAAAGGAAAGAAAACCTACCTTTGTCAAATTCTAATCAATACATGGAACATTTAGAAGTTTTCAAGCACTGAATACTGAAAGAAGCTTCAGTCTTAATATTTAGCTGTAGTATTCGTAGTTCAAGTCACACTAGTCACACTTCTGACCTGTCACAGAACTTTTTGTTTAGGGTGTCTTCCTCTGTTCCAGTAAGTATCCCTTTCATGTTCTGCATAACTGAAAGGAAGTTCAGTTGTTTATTAATGCAGTTTGTAATTTATTTTTTATTATTTTTTAAAAGATTTATTTTATTGTTTTGAGGGAAGTTGAGACAGAGACAGAGAGAAACAGAAAGAAGAGGGGAGGTCCCAGAGCAGTCTCCATAGTTGTACATCATTAGTTGTGACACAATTTCATTCCACACAGGTGGATGTATGGCCAAGTGGAGCCAAAATGAACTGGGGGCCTCTCATGGGAGGCAAGAACCTTTGCCTCCATCTCAGTGGTTACCAGTCGTGCCACAGTTCAGCATGTGGGTTTGCTTGGGCCATGGCCAGGGCCAGGATTCGATCCCTTGACCTCATGGTTGCAATGCAAGTACTCAAACTATTGAGCTATCCTGGCATCCCTGGTTTGGAATTTTATCACTGCACTGAATATATGATTTGTGGCAACCTAAGGGTTATGGCTTTGACTCTACAGGAAGTCACTTTCACTTTACTGACTGTATGGCAGTAGCATCCTTGATTTTATATTAATGTATTTTGGTGATTTCTATGAAAACTTCAGTCAAAATGAAAAATATGTATATACTTGTACTTTAAAATGCGATCAGTGCTTTAGGGGAGGGTGGGATGTCTCAGCGGGTTAAGTGCTTGCTTTGCAGCCCTGGGGACCAAGGAACAAATCCTGGCCCCAGCCTGTGCGGACCCATATGCTGAATTGGAGTGTGCTTCCCATGCGGGAGGCCCCCAGTTTGGTTCCCATCCTCCCACTCCCAGTTCAGCCCCTGGCTCGAGGGGCCATGCTTCCCATGCAGGAGGCCCCCAGCCCAGTTCCTGACCTGCTCAGCCCTGGCCCACCTGTGTGGAATGAAACCATGTCGAAAGCTGATGATGTGCAACTATGGAGACTGCTCTGGGCCCTCCCACCTCTCTCTGTCTCTGTCAAAAACAATCAAATAAATCTTTAAAAAATGTTATATGGTACCAATCAATGTCACCCCAATAAATTTAACAATTAAAAAAAATACTATCTGTTCTTTAGAATTAAACTAGTTTTACATTTTTATGTTTTTTCTTTTTTTTTGAGGGCTGCTTTTTATTAAGATATAATTTAAATATAACATTCATTATATTAGTTTGAGAACTACAACATAATGATTCTATATTTGTATATATTGAGAGATGATGACTAGTTAACATGCTAGCAGTAAGTCTAGTTGACATTCACCACTACACTAATTACAAGCTTTTTGTGATGAGAACTTTAAAAATTTACTCTTAGCAACTTTCAAATATGCCATACAGTATTATCAGCTATAGTTGTCATGCTGTACATTACATCCCTATGACTTATTTATATTATAAGTGAAAGTTTGTACCTTTTGTGCCCTTTCCCCCCCAGCCCCGGCCCCTGCCTCTGGCAAACACCAATCTGTTCTGTGTATCTATAAGACTGTTTTTGTTTTGTTTTTGAGTCTACATATAAGTGAGATAATGTGGTATTTGTATTTTTCTGTCTGATTTATTTTACTTAACATAGTGTCCTCAAGGTCCACTGTGTCATGAATGGCAAAACTTTTTATTTTTTTAATGGCCAAATAATACTCCAGTACATACATATACTGCATTTTCTTTATTTATCCATCTGTCAATGAACATTTAGGTTGTTTCCATATCTTGGCTGCAAATAAGCAAAATAAATCAGAATGAAAGACTCAAGAAACATATGACCTCACTTATAGGTGGAATATAAAACTGAAAGTAACAAAGACCCAAAGACTCATGTACACAGGCAATAGTTTAGTGGTTACCTGAGGGTAAGGGGGGGAGGTGGGTGGGAGAGATGGGTGGGAGGGAGTAGGGAGGGGTAATCAAACACATGGTGATGGAAAGTGAGCTGATTCTGGGTGGTGAGCACATAATGTGATGCATAGACAATGTAATGTAGAATTGTACACCTGGAAACAACGTAATTGATATCAATTGATGTTTCCCCAATAAATGTAACAAAAAAAATTGTAAAAAAATATTGCTGCAATGAACATGGAGGTGCATATATATTTCTGAATTAATGTTTTCATTACTTTAGATAAATACCCAGAAGTGGAATTATTGGCATATCTAAGTTCTATTTTTAATTTCTTGAGAAATTTCCATACTGTTTTCCATACTGGCTGCAACAATTTACATTACCACCAACTGTGCACAAGGGTTTCCTTTTCGCTGTACTAGTATGCTCTCCAACATGTTATTTCTTTTTGATAATAGCCATTCTATCAGGTGTGGTTTTGATTTGTATTTTCCTCAGTTAGTAATGCTGAGTATCTTGTCATGTGTCTGTTGGCCATCTGTATGTCTTCTTTAGAATAAATGTTTATTCAGATGCTCTGCCCATTTTTTAATTGGGTTTTGTTTTTTGGGTGTCGAGTTGTATGAGTTCTTATTTATTTATTTATTTATTTATTTATTTATTTATTTATTTTTGACACAGAGAGAGAGAGATACAGAGACAGAGACAGAGAGAGAACTGAACTGGGGGAGCTCCCAGTTCAGCATATGGTTCCGCATGGGCCGGGGCTGGGATTTGATCCCTGGTCCCCAGCACTGCAAAGTGAGCGCTTAACCCACCCTGGCTTCCCCTGAGTTCTTTATATATTTTGTATATTAACCATTTATCAGATGTTTCATTCATGAATATCTTCTCCCATTCAGTAGGCTGTTCTGTTTTGTTTTCATTTTGTTGATGGTTTCTTTTTCTGTGCAGAAGTTTTTTAGTTTGATGTAATTCCATTTGTATATTTTTTATTTTGTTTCCATTGCCTTTAGAATCAAATTCATGAAAACACCACTAAGACCAATATCCAGAAGATTAGTGCCTATTTTTTTTTTCTATGGATTCTGTTCTTTCAGGTCTTACATTCACTTCTTTAGTCCATTTTGAGTTGATTTTTGTGTATTCTGTAAGACAGTGAACTAGTTTCATTATTTCACATGTGGCTGTCCAGTTTTCCCAACATCATTTATTGAAGAAACTTTCTTTTCTCCATTGTGATAAATCAGTGGTCCATATAGGTTTTGGGGGAAGCCGGGATGTCTCAGCAGGTTGAGGGCTTGCTTTGCTGCCCTGGGATCCAGGGATCAAGTCCTGGCCCTGTCCCATGAGGACCCATGTGCTGGACTGGGGTGTGGCCCCCAGTTTGGTTCTTGCCAGGGCGAGCTTCCAATGTGGGAGGCCCCTAGTTTGGCCACCAGCTTGTGGGGGTGTGGCTGCCATGCAGGAGGCCCTGCCCAGTTCCTGCCCTGTGTGGCCCTCTGCCTACCTGTATGGAATGAAACTATGACGTTCAACTATTGAGACTGCTCTGGGCCCTCCCTCTTCTCCATCTCCCTCTCTC
Organism: Craseonycteris thonglongyai; assembly: GCA_004027555.1. Lineage (NCBI taxonomy): Eukaryota > Metazoa > Chordata > Mammalia > Chiroptera > Craseonycteridae > Craseonycteris > Craseonycteris thonglongyai. Next base: position 11,160 of record PVKE010024372.1, on the reverse strand, counting down.
TCTCTCAAAAACAATGAAATAATCTTTTAAAAATATAGGCTTGGGTTTCTTTCTGCAGCTTGCCTGGCTTTTAATCTTTATTATTTTTTGCATAGACTATTGAAATAGTAATCTATTTCATCTTTTCATGTTAGTCCAACCCTGTATACACACTTACTCATGCTAATTTACATCTGATTATGGCACTTCTTTAAAAAAATCACTGATGACTTTCTACTATGCACAGAAAGATGTTTAAATTTCTTCATATGGTGCTTAAAGCTTTTCTTGCTATGGCTCTGCAGTTACCAGTTGTAATCACCCTCTCTTTGGAGTCCTAGAATGTGCCATGCATTTTGACATGTATATTCCAACTTATATTATTTCCCCTACCTGAAATATTAGAAGTCATCTCCACATACCCCATCATCTCACATAGCTTTTCCATTTGGAGAATTCTTATTCATATGTCCAGGTTAGGTTCAGATGTCACCTCCTCTGTAATGCCTCCTCCTTGATTGCCATAGGCAGAATCAAACATTTTCTTTTCCAGGACCAACATATCTAAGTGTCTAATTTTTATTTTTATTTATTTATTTTTTTGATAGATAGAGAGAGATATATACAGAGACAGAGACAGAGACAGAGAGAAGGGGCAGGGCACAGAGCAGTCTCCGTAGTTGCACATCATTGGTTTTTCCACATAGTTTCATTCCACAGGTGGGCGTGGGGCCGCACAGGGCAGGAACTGGGCTGGGGTCTTCACCCCGGTGAGAACTGAAATGGGGGCACTCCCCAGTTCAGCATATGGGTCCACACAGGCTGGAGCTGGGATTTGATCTTCGGTCCTCAGGGCTGCAAAGTGAGCGCTTAACTCACTGAGCCATCCTGGCTTCCCCTAAGTGTCTAATTTGAGGCACACACTTTTGTAGTTAATTGAGTATTTGCTTCCTCTTAACAACCTGTAGTAACCCTGAGGGCTAGGACCATTATTATATTCATTTTCCAAGGAAGACTACTCTGGACTAGTCTCTATAGAGTGGTTGTAGGGATAGAGATGAAAAAGACAGTCAAAAGGGAAATTCTGTACAATAAAGAGGCAATCACAATACAGTGTGATATGGACTGGGATATAGAGATGTACAGTGTAATTGTATATAAATAAGACAGAATTTAATTGTTTTGGGTTGATGGTATAGGTAGGAGGAATTACGGAAGGCTTCACAGAGGGTGATTCATTTTTATTAGAGGCATTTTTACTGGAAGTAGGGAACAGAAACGGTGATAACATTCTAGTAGAAGCAAAGATTCAGAGGTCTATAAGTGTATAGCATACATCTAGAGGGGTTCTTAGCCCAAGCACAGATGGAATTAAAAAGCCAAATAAGCTTCAATTTTTATGATACGTGCTATTTCCACTAGTGGTTGTTTTCTGGAATGCTGTGCTAGGGACAATTTTTTTTTTGAGATATAATTCATATACCACATAATTCACCCTTTTAAAGTGTGCAATTATTGGATATACTATACACAGAGTTATGCATCTATGATCAGAATCTAATCTCAGGACACTTTCATCACCTCCCAAAAGAAAACCCTTACCCATTATACAGTCATGCCCCATTCTCCCCTCCTCTCAGCCCTTAGCAATCACCAGTGTCCTTTCTGTGTCTATGGATTTGCATATTCTAGATATTTGACATAGGTGGAATCATACAATTTGTAGACTTTTGTGTCTGGTTTCTTTCCCTTACCATAATGTTTTCAAAGTTCAACAACACTGTGAGCATGTATGGTACTTCATTCCTTTTATTTTTTCCCCCTTCATTCTATTTTATAACTGTATAATATTCTATTGTATGGGTACACAACATTTTGTTTCTTGATTCACCAGTTTGGAGAAGGATTTTGAGGCCAACTCTGAGAGAAAAGGGAAGTGAGCTATGGCTATGGATGTATGCCAAGGTTCTGGGTGATAGTGAACTGTGGAGTTTCCTATGTGCCACAAGGTTTTTCATCCTAAGAGAGGAGTCATATCTTTTTCTCTATATTTTATTGTTAAATTTATTAGGGTTACATTGGTCAGTAAAAATTACATAGGTTCCACGTATATAACTCTTTCCATTACCATATATTTAGCTCTCCTTTTCTCCTCTCCCCTCCACTTCTCTTATCCTCAGGTAACCACTAAACTATTGACTATGTCCATGAGATTTTGTTTCTTTATTGCTTTCAGTAAAAAACGAGGAGTGATTTCTTTGCAATTACTACCAAATACCCAGTGTGATTCAAGAATTTTAAGAAATTGATAAAATTGTATGCTTAAGGAAATATGGCACTTAATAGTATTTTCTAAGAGATGTCCAGATATGTGCCGAATCCTAAGAAGTCAGAGCTAGAAGGATGGGCAGAGATCATCTGATCTCCCCTCTTTGTTTTCTTTCTTAAAAAAATAATTGGGAAGCCAGGATGGCTCAACAGGTTGAGCCCCAGGGCTCACTTTGCAGCCCTGGGGACCAGGGATCGAATCCCGGCCCCAGCGCATGTGGACTCATATGATGAAAAGAGGTGTGCTTTCCATGTGGGAGGCCCCCAGTTCAGTTCTCGCTCCCTGGTTTGGACCCTGGCTCAAGGAGGCATGCCTCCCATGAGAGAGGCCCCCAGCTCAGTTCCTGCCCTGCGTGGCCACTGCCCACCTGTGTGGAACAAAACCATGTCAAAAGTTGATGGCTTACAACTATGGAGACTGCTCTGGCCCCTCCCCTTCTCTCTGTCTCTCTGTGTCTGTCTATCTCTGTCAGAAACAATAAAATAAATCTAAAAAATAATAATAAATGCCACCAATAGACTTTCTAAAATTATATAATTCCTTTTTATACAACAGCTTAGACTTCTGAACACTAGACAGCATTTTAAATAGACCAAGGAAGAATGCCTAAAAAGCCCTACTGGAAGTAGAGATCCAAGGAGATGTGCTGGAAAATGCAAAGGCAGAAAACAGAGAAAAATAACTGTTGCCTTGCTTCCTGATGGCTTTGCACTTCCTGACTCAGTGTTCAGAGACTCCTAGAATTGTCACAATGCTTGCTCAAGTGAGTTGCTATTATGTGCAGCAAGATGTCAGAAACTCAAGGGAAAGTTCCTCTTGCCCGAATTGTTCAGGCTGAAGAAAGTCCTCCTTCCATAGACTCAAGTATGTGTTTATCTAAATGACCCCTGGGGACAAGGATTCAGATACATATTCAGAGATACTTGTTTATCAGTGCTATGTAGAGAATGTCCCCCACTTACAAGATCCAGAAATCCTGCTTAAATATCCATGTGTCCATCACTGAGGGTCCTTAACCTTCCCTTGGAGGGCTTCTTTTAAACAGAAATTTTAGAATATCTGGACGGAGGGAACTGAGTATAACATATTATTTTTTGTTTGTTTGTTTGAAGAATTAAATACAAGGTAACCTAAGTATAAAAATCATATACTAACTTGGAAATGCAAAACATTAAACAATTGGGAATATATTGAGAAAAGTAAGCTCCATGTAAAAAGCCCCATTCCAACTAGCCTCAAAGCAAAAGCTTATAAAATGATCCGGGTTGTGTGACTGATCAAAACAAGAGGTAAATAAAGACACATACTGGCCCTTAAAAAACAGACAAAAAATGATTTTAAAAAACTACATTAAAAAGAAATGATCTTTATTTTAATGCTAGTAAGTTTGGTTTTAGTGTGTGCTCAGAATTTTCAAGTGAGGTTGGGAGTAGGGCAAAACATAGGTAAATTTTCTTAAAAACAAAACATGCATAGGCCTTCTTCCTTTCTTTGAAAAAAAGAATCAGTGCTGGCTATACAGACACCTGCTACCTGGCACTCTGCCAGCTTTGCTAACCAACCCTGTGTTGCAGCCCAATTAGCTAAGCACGTGTCATCCAAAATGCATTAATTATTCCTGTTGTTTTCTCAATTTTCCAATGGTATTATACAAGGAAAGGTGGACATAACATTCTTGCACAAAGATCTTTACTAAATAAACCCCATTGCACGCATTCTTAAAAATCCAAGGGACATCCCCCAAAATGCATAATGTTAAAGCTGGAAGGAACCTACAAGAATTTCATTATGCAAGCCCCTCATCAAAGGGAGAAAGCAGGGTGCTCCACAGAGCCTACACTAAGCTATGAGAAAAGAGAAGATAAATATAAAAATTAAAATAATTAAATGAAATCACTGTTTCAGACACACTGCAGGGGCAAAAAGTAATTGTCATGGAATTTTTACAAACTAAGTGGTAAGAATTCACTTTTTACCTTGGTTCATTGAGTACAAAGAGGTAGAATTAGAAACGACAGGAACTGATCATTCAAATTTTTGCCTGCCATCACTTCTCAGTACCATTCCTGTGCCTCAGTGTCTCCTTTTATAAACTAGGGAGCAGGGTACTTCGTAAATTAGGTACAAGGACATCTTATTGAAAGCATAGGCAGCTTTGAATCTGTCTTTGCCCTAGATATAATTATGATGATGCATTTGGTGGAAGGATGTGGCTGATTCTTCTGATGTCAAGTCCCAAAGATTGGTAATATGCTCCAAAAATAGCCTAATTTTTCTTCCTAATATAAAGGAATCTAATATTAGATAATAATAGCCAAACAACTTGAATAGACACACATGATATTTTATTCTGATTTTCTTCTTTAAATATTAATACTTACTGTCATTTACTGAACACCTATAAGTGGAAGACATTGAGTGAAGTGATTTTACATTTCCTACCTTATTCCATTGAATCCTCCCAGCCACCCTATGTGATAAATTCTACAATCATTTCCATCTTACAGATGAGGAAAGTGTAGCAGAGAAAGGTGAAATGACTTGCCCAAGACCACACACATTTTCTGAGTGGCAGAATTAGCTGAACTTTTTTCAAAATTTACAATTTGTTGTTCTAGATTCAATGTAGGACCTTTTGAGATCTCTAAAATATGACAATTTAATAATGCAATAACACAGAATACTGGGTGAGCAATTTTCAAAATATCTGGAATGTGAGAGTCACTTCCCAAACTGCATGATAGTTGATTGAGGTTCAGGACTTACACCTAACCAGGAAGAATAAATGTTTCACATTTATTCATCTATTATGTACTAGGCTACAGGCAAATACAAGGTACATTTGTGAGGGGCTTATGTGCATTTGCTCATTTAATTACCAGCAGAATCATATAAGATGTTATCATTCATATCCTGCAGATTAAGAAACAAGATCAGAGTTTGTGTGATATGCCCAAGATCATATAGCAAGTAAGAGGCCTAGTGGTGATTTGAGCACAGATTTCTGAATCCAAGTTCACGTTCTTCCCACTATACCATGTTGCCTTTCATGCACACATATTACCTCCGTGTAATCTACCATATGCCCCCTCAGCACTGCCTCCACACACTAAGTATTTAATCCAATGGATATTTGAATAGAGAACAAACAATTACTGTGTGATATAGGCAGTGTTTGAAGTACTTTATAGGTTTAAAATGACTTTTAGTCTCACAACAACAATGTGAGGTTGGTTCTATTATTTTAATTTTGCACATAAAGGAAGGAAGGCTTACAGAGGTCAAGTAACTTCCAAAAGGCCATCCTAGCAGAAAGTAGTTTGTCTTCTGCCAAGTTCTGCCTCTTAATTTTTAGTATTCTATATAAGCTGTCAAAAGAAACTTCTCCTTTGGCATTCTCCTGATGGCCAGGAGGAAGACAAAAAGGAGGAGCCAGTAAATACTAATGCTAAACGAGGTGTGGCAATTAAGTTCACGAATTCATCCTAGAAAAATTTCTACATACCCCATTGCTGAATATCACCACAGTGACCTTCAAAGTGCTCCCCTTTGGAATATATGCACAGATGCCAGTGCTTAGTCTACCCTTCAATGCAATTTTGGAACTATTTTTCTGGAATGGCCATCAGAATCGTCATATTACCTTTGATGTCCTGAATGTCATTAAAAATGTCTTCCTTTCAATATTTCCTTTATCTTTGGGTAAAGAAAATAAGTAATGGGGGCCAGATCAGGTAAGCAGGGAGGGTGTGCCAATATAGTTATTTGTTTACTGTCTAAAAACTCCCTCACAGACAAGGCCTTCAAAGCTGGTGCATTGTCGTGATGCAAGAGCCATGAGTTGGTGGTCAAAATTTCAGGTCGTTTTCATCTAATTTTTTCACGCAGCCTTTTTAGCAATTCCAAATAGTCAACTTGGTTGACAGTTTGTCTAGTTGGTACAAATTCACCATGAACAATCCCTCTGATATCAAAAAAGGTTGGAAACATTGTTTTGACTCTTGATTTGGACTGATGGAACTTTTTGGGTCATGGGAATTGGCTGACTGCCATTGTGAACTTTGATGCTTTGTTTCAGGGTTGTATTGGTACACACATGTTTTATCACCAGTGATAACATGGTCCAAAACAGTGTCTTGTCTCTCCAAAAGGTCTTGGTAAACTTTGACTCTCCTTTGCTTTTGTTCATTGGTAGTCTCCTTTGGAACCATTTTTGCATACACTGTTCTCATGTCAAGATTTTCATTTAAGATTTTTCTGACTGTTTCTTAATCAATGTTTACTTGGTCTGCTATGCTTCTCACAGTCAGCTGACAATTTTGATGTACAATTTGATGAATTTTTGCAATGGTTTCATCAGTTCTGTTAGTTACTGACCACCCTGACCTCTCTTCATCAGTGACGCTTTTTCTCCCCTCAGAAAATACATTTAATCCATTTGTACACTGCTGTTTTCTTTGTGGCATTATCTCCATAAACTGGGACTAACATGTCCCTGATTTCACTTCCACTCTGCCTGGTTTAACAAGAAATTTAATGTTTGATAGTTGCTCTAATTTGAGATCTGACATTTTTGCAATGGTACATAAAAATACACAACAACAATAATGAACGCACTCAGCAAGACACCATCCCATGTCAACACAAACACAGCTGTGAGACACTGATACACCAAGGTTATAAAACCTTACTGAGTTGTTTGTAAAGTGCTGTCAACGTATGTGCACAGTGGCAACCTCATAATATGGTCTTAACAAAACAATGGTATGGGGTATACAGGGCGGAGGCAGAGGGAAGCACAAAACCTAGAAGTCAGTCAACCCAAAGTTCCACAGAAAGTGCCCCAGTGGCAAAACAGAGACTCTGTGAAATCTTTCACCGGCAACAGATAGTGATCTTAAGCAACCATAGCCTTTTTTGCAGCCTTTATTGCTAACTTTACCAAAGAGAAGTTAGAGGAACAGAGTATCTATTTCCTGAAGGCAACATGATTTCATAAAATGGCACAAGGAAAGTCCCTCCCCAAGTAGCAGATTGGTTACAGAGAGTGCCTATTATTCAGGAACTCACTTATTTGAGGATTTTCATTCTTTTGCATTTCTATCACTTCCTTCAATTCCATGCTTGTCGCTCTATGATTTTCATGGAAAATTCTTTTGGAAAAAAAGCCAGATATGGGCAAACCTCTGGTCTTATTTGTTCATGAATATTGGCTTAATAGTCAACATAACTAGAGAAGAGAGGTGGTTTACAGATCTCAAAGGCAACAGATAGCACTGTCTCATCAAATTGATCATGTATTAGATTTAATTATACAAATATAACAATGTGCTAGCTTTCCCCAAGGACTGCTGGGTCAGAAAACCAATTCTTTCTGTGGCTGGATAGCTTTAGACTATTACTAACTGTTCCTATCATAAGAGCAGGAAATAAATTATGATCTTTTTTTCTCTAATCTGAGATACCTAAAAATCATGATTCTAGTGAATGAGCCAAAGATATCTCTCTGATTTTACTCTCAATTCCTCAATTAGGTAAATATTTTCACAAAAGCTGTTGAAATGTGACAGATGGAAGCTGCCCTTGAAGGAACATGGAAGCCTCTAAAGTACAGCCTGTCCCCCTAACATCTGATGGGCAGTTAGCTCCTAATTCTTACTATAACCCATCTTCCCTTGGCTCTCCAGCCAGAATCCAACATAGGAGTGTGACTTCTGGAAAGCAGAGATGTTCACTGGGCTTTAATAACTCTTCTAATGGCTGGTCATTAACACTTCTATTCTCCTATCTACAAGGACAAAGTTATTCATTGTATAACTATCCACTTCTATGGTGTGACTAATTCATAGCTTTGTAGATATTATCTGTGACTGCTATCAACATGGAACTAAATGCACCAAGTAAATAAGCAGATATCCATCTTTGTCCATACAAATTATAGTCAGGGTCTAAGACCTGCCTAGCCCTTAGAATAGTTTAGGCTGCATGAGAGGGAGGGTTCTTCTCTCTAGTTCGTTTCATATTTCTCCTGTGGAAAAGCAAAAGGTTCTTTTGTATATTTTAACTTTTAAGTAATTTATTATTTTTTTAAGATTTATTTTATTCCTCTTGACAGAGACAGAGAGAGACAGAGAGGAGGGGGAGGGCCCAGAGCAGTCTCCTTTGTTGTAAGTCATCAGTTTTCCACAAGGTTTCTTTCACCCAGGTTGGAGGGGCTGCACAGGGCAGGAACTGGGCTGGGGGCCTCATGCATGAGAGGCATGCCCCCTTTATCAAGGGACTGAACCAGGGGGCAAGAACCGACTGGGGGGCTCCTGCATGGGAAGCACACCCCAGTTCAGCATATGGGTCCACACAGGCTGACACTGGACTCGATCTTCGGTCCCTGGGGCTGCAAAGCAAATGTTCAACCTGCTGAGCCACCCAAATAATTTATGTTTAAGTGTACACTTCAATGACTTTTAATACATTGACAGAGTTGTACAATATCAACCATAATTCAATTTTAGAACCTATCTGTCACCCTTAAGATATCACTTATGCCCACTTGTTGTCATCCCCAGGGATCTACTGACATGCTTTTCTGTCTCTATGCATTTGCTACTTCTAAACATTTTATATAAATGGAATCATGCAACATGTGATTTTTTCTGACCAGTTTTCTTCACTTTGTATAATATTTTAAGGCTGTAGCATATGTGTCAGTAGTCTATTTTTTATAATTGCTGAATAGTCTTTGAAAGCTATTTCTTAGTTCCTCCTCCCCAACTCCCCCAAATAAAGAAAGTACCAGATATGAGTTCCTGCACAATCCAGGGGCTTCTCACTTCTCCCATTCCCCATGCTCCAAGCATACTGGCTTAGAATCCTCAAATGTGTCATTATCTAGTCCACTGCAATGCTATTGAAAATGCTGTCCCATTATTCTAAATACTACCCCCTCCAACAGGCACACATGTATTTCACTTGGTTAATTACTACTCACCCTTCAGATGTATTTAAAATATAGTACCTCACTAAATCTTTCCCTGGCCCTTTGGACTGGGTCTGAATCTTCTCTTACATGCTCTCTTAGCGTCACCATCAGATGTGTAATTAGTTCATGACATATGTAATTACTTCTTCAATGCTCATCCCACCCCTTCCTGTACCCCTTTTCCACTTCCATTTCTACCTAATCCTTCTCACTCCAGAGCTATTATATAAATGCCACAGGGCTGGCTGCACCATGTCTGTGTTGGTGGCTACTAGCCCAGGGCTAGGCACAATGGGTGCATAGTAAATAATTCCCTCTTGCCTTTCTGCCTGCTTGCCTGATTCCTTTCTTTGGGCACTACAGATGGTATATCCTCTCTCTCCATGTCCAATTCTTTCAGCATATCTGGGGGAATCTGCACTTTATAGGCCATGGAGTTTCCTAAAAGTGTCAGTCTATAAAGATGTGCTGTTTTCAACTGATACCATCAACGAGTTGAAGATAAACTCAACCTGACAGCTAGAATGTAGTTAGTACAAAGTGTCTGAGAGGCCAGTTACATGACATGGAATGGAGGGAATGTGGCTATGTGATGAGAACTCCTGTACACTTCTCAACTTTTCAAGTAGCTCCTGGGGAAGACCTGGGGGGCAACCTTGTTCATTGAGGTGCTCACTAACACTTTCATGTTATGCCAATTCCAGTGTGCTGAGCGGCACTTTGACTGGCTGTTTGTTTGACTCTGCTTTCAACACCTCTCTTGTAAATATGACATATGTCAGAATGAATCCAAGTAGCTTTCTAGCCAGCTTTCACGGCCAAACAAAGCTCTCCACCCACTGGGTACACTGAAAGACACTTGATGCTGTTTGAGAACACTCCTCTTAATCTGCTGATAACCTTTTCTGTCTGGCTGGCAAGATTTAAGAAAATGTTTCTTTTAATTTGGGCCATTTAAAATAAAACAACCAAAATAACATGAACTGTTAAAAATATGTCTCTTTGTATTGTGTGTCTTTACTTTTGAGTCTTGGCAGAAGATTCTTAAGGAGCAATTGACTAAATGAATGAATGCCAATCACAACAACACTGGCAGAGAGTAGTAATTTAATTCAACAACCAGCTATTGAGTGCTTATGATGTGAGGGACCCTGTGCACTGTCCATGGGGGATAGAGATGAATAAACTGCAGTTTCTGCTCTATAGGAGCTCATGATCTGGAAGAGGAGACAGACCACATAAATAATGCTAATAAGGATGACACTGTGAAACACTGGAATAGAAGCGTAAGCAAAGGGCTATGGGAGTAAGGGGAGGAGAAATTAATTTCAACTGTGAACATCAGAAGAGCTTTCTTGTCAGAGGAAGGGATAAATATGTGACACGCTGTTTTATTCTAACAATTTGAGAAGAAAATAATGTCATCAAAACTTTAGACATTTCTGCCTGATTCCAGATGGGGCCCCTGAATTGTCTTGGATGCCCAAGTTCCACTTTAATACACTGAATAGGTCCCAAGTGATCAAGGTATAAGTAAACTCTTTAGGGTCCAACAAAACCCAGAATGAGCAGTCCTGTTTTACCCATTAGGACAAAGATATGGCTCTGACTCTCTGATACCCAACCATCAGCCAAATAGTCAACACAATCTATAACAGGGGTGGCCAACAAGTTGATCGCGATCCACCGGTCCATCGCGAGGCCAATTTTGGTGGATCGTCAGTCGCTCGCAATGTCTGGGGTGGAATTCCGTGTATCATGGACTTTGAAGCGATTGTAGCTCTTATAACTGGAGCGGCGCCAATACTGCGCCCGGCTGATTTGAAGTATCAAATCATAACATACAATCCTAAGAAACCAACAAAATGGGGTATCA
>PVKE010024371.1:0-23863 GCA_004027555.1 Craseonycteris thonglongyai | reverse complement strand
GAGGGAGAGAGGGAGGGGAGGTGGGAGAGGGCACCAGCATTATGGACACACTCAATGGTTTGGTGTTTACCTGGAGAGGAGGGGGGAGGGGGGAGGGAGAGTTGTGTGGGGAGAGGGGAGTGGGCACCAGATATATCGGGTTGGAGGGGGACCTGATTCTGGGAGCTGGGCACATAATGCGATGCATGGGTGATGTGATATGGAGTTGTACATTGGGAAACTGATTGTTACCAACCAATGTCACCCCATTAAATTTAACAATAAAATATAATAATATTAAAAAAAAACCAAAAAAACAAAAAAACAAAACAAACAAACAAACAAAAAAATTCCAAGGTTTTTAGACATGTAGTAAGGACTGTCTGGAAAAAAATCCAGCAACTGTCAATGTAACAATCGGTTACATGGCTTGGTACATTCTGGTCAGCCTTTGTACAATATAAATGCTTTAAATATTGTATTAATCTGGTCTTATTAGTCATTTCACAGTAACTATCTGAAAGAAATACAATTTCGTAGACTATTCCAAATATAAAACTGTCTTATCTAAATTATTTCATTAAAATAATAGTATCATTGACATTATTGATTCACATCTCTTTGAAAAAATAGCTGTACAACCATATCCACATAACACAAAATTACAGACTAAAAATTTAATAGTTAAAATATTATAAGCTATTGTAACCAAGTTATATAAATAGTCCTTCAAGGATAACTAATTCTCAATTATCAATTTTACTGAAAAGAAGCAAGAATACTATAATAATAGCCCCTAACCAACTAGGAAGGCACTACATTTCTTTAGATAATAAGGTAGAGGAAGGGCATAAAATTTATCTTCCTAATTTACTTTAGTTTTCTTATATTGAAATAATCTACATTCCTTAGCAAAAAAACCAAACCAACCAACCAACCAACCAAACGAACTAATGCCAGGGAAAGGGTCCCTCATCATAATGTTAAATAAAGACAATAAAGCTGGAGATTTGTTTTTTTTAAAGGCTTCAATAATCCCTTCACATAAAAATAAAAGCTGATAAAAGCTGAATATTTAAATTATAAAATACATTGTCTTCTATGAACCAGAAATAATTATCCAATACAAATGATATTAATAAGAACTCAGCACAATATCGTATATAAAACCTACGATTCATTCCTCTGGCTTCAATACAGAAAGCACAATTTATTCTATGGTTACATAAAATCAAGTCAAGAAAATAAAAGTGCTATTGCCTTAAAAAGCGTAGTTACCACTCTTGGTATGGGATTAATGAATGGGATATAAACTTGACCTTAAAGAACAATCACCTTGAAAGTTAAATTCAGTTTCCTGCCGGACTATTTAAATACTTGTTCATAAACGTGACGTGGGTAATACAATGTTAAGATGGAAAGGTTTGAATTTACTGTGAAAATTAAACAAGTTAACCTCTCAAAGACTCAGTTTTCTTAACTGTAGAATTCCAGATAATGATCTCTCCCACATGTAAGATTATTTGGCTTGGAGTAACTACTTTAGGTAAAACATCACATGCTCCATTAATACTTTATATTATTATTGTCCAACAACTGAATTTAGAGAAGGACCCATGTTTTTTATGTTAACTGTAGGACACAACTTTGATTTTGTCATTGTAGCCAATAAATTAAATGTTACTTTTTTAGTTACAGATATGAATGCTAGTGTGTGGAGCTATGTATATATTATGTATATAAAAATAATTATATTTTACGTTTTGACATTTTACAATATTGCCATTATTACAGTAATTATATTATGTGTGAAAAAAATAACTCACTTTATAAAATGTAGAAGAAGATCAGTCACAAATTTAGCAGATTTCACAATAGGGCTTCCAGGCTCATTAAAGGTCCGTGTATTATGCTCTATATATCGAACTTCCCACATTAGGGAAGAAACTCGCCTTTAAACAAACAAAATACATAAGTCTTAACCTCATTATACTTACAAATATATGAACACAATTTAAAATCAAGACATTTTGACTTTTCAAACTGCAGTCTTAAATCAAGTACAAAAAACACACTTAAAAAGTTATTTTCAAAAACCTGTAACTTCTTTGTGCTAGAGGAAAAAAGGAGCAGCAACATTAACTATGTATTTGCATAGAAAATGTCTGGATTAGACACACTACGCTAGTAACATTTCCCTCTTTTAGGAAGACACTGTCTATAAGAATAGAAGAATAGAAATAGAAGAGTTTTTAATTTTTGCTTTACATAATTCCTATCATGTACAAGTATCACTTTTTTGATAAGCATACCTGATTTTAAATAAAAAGGAAGCAATTTTCATTTAATTGTATTACTGGTAATCAAATGACATGTAGAAATGAAAATCTAATTGACAGCCCGCTTATGAGACACAAAAATATAAAAACATGGTAACTATGTTAGTTTCCCAAAAACCTAAGTAAGCAAAATTTTTTTTACTATGAATTAACAATACTAAAATAAATTTTGGTGTTTCGTTATTTATGAAAGTGAAGAAAAATCCAAAGACAACTTCTACAATATCATCCAACAGGTGGTCCTAATGATGTGTGAACAAAAATAAAATTATATCTCTGTCTCTGTATCTCTCTCTCTCTCTCTGTCAAAAATAAAAAAAAAATAAAATAAATAAAATAAAATTATATAGAATTTAAAAAATATATAATTGTGGACAGTTGCTTCTTTGCATTCCAATAAGCATCTACAAGGCTCATTCTAACAACAGAATCACAGGCACTTTCAGGATATATCTTATAGAAAGCTGTGCAAAATAAGGCATTAAATTAATACCAGCAGGGGAAGCCAGAATGACTCAGTGGGTTAGATGCTCACTTTGCAGCCCTGGGGACCGAAGATCGAATCCCGGCCCCTGCCCGTGCGCACCCATATGCTGAACAGGGAGTGCCCCCCATTCAGTTCTCACCGGGCACTCTGGCCCAGTTCCTGCCCTGTGCAGCCCCGCCCACCTGTGAATGAAACTATAAGAAAAAACCAATGATGTGAAACTATGGAGACTGTTCTGGGCGCTCCCCCTTCTCTCTGTCTCTGACTCTGTATCTCTGTCTCTCTCTGTCAAAAACAATAAATAAATCTTAAAAAAAAAAAAAATTAATACCAGCAGGGTAAACTAATAGTTTAACAAAGACTGAACTAGAAATATTGAAGAGGAAAACCACAAACAGCAATTAAGTGTGAAGCTAATAAGTAAAAAACAAGCAAAAATGCTTGAAACATGGGAAGCCAGGATGGCTCTGCAGGTTAAGCACTCACTTTGTAGCCCTGGGGACCAAGTATTGAATCCCGGCCTTGGCCCGTGCAGACCTGTATGCTGAACTGGGGTGTGCTTTCCATGTGGAAGGCCCCAGTTTGGTTCTCACCTCCGGTTTGGCCCCTGGCTCGAGGAGGTTGCCTCCCATGCAGGAGGCCCCTAGCCCTGTTCTGGCCCTATGCGGCCCCCACCCACCTGTGTGGAGCTAAACGATGTGAAAACTGATGGTGTACAACTATGAAGACTGTCTGGGCCCTCCCCATTCTGTCTCTGTCAAAAACAATAAATCTTAAAAAAAAAAGCTTGAAACAGTGTAATTACACCTGAAGGCATCATTGTATTAAATAAGAACATAACTCAGGTCTGTAACTATTATTAGGTTGAAAACAGTCATTTCTGAATTTACGGTAAGGTTTGTGTCCCAAAATTTTTTTTTACAAAATTGGTCACTAACCTAGGTTAATGCCAAAAATCCTATTTAAGCTGTAATGTATTTGAAATATACACCTTAGCAATTATCATATTGAGCATTATTTCTATGAGAAAGTATATTTATAATAGTGGGAGATGCCATTAGTTTATCTTTATAGCTGAAGTTCAAAAACTAGTGTATAAGAACAATTTTCTACTCTCCCTGTTACCCTCTCATGTCTTGCTCCATCTCTGAAACACTAGCTGTAACTCTTAAGGTTTAGTAACTTATGTGTCTAGAAAGATACAGTTAAGAATTTCTTCGTTTTCTCTCTTCTGACATACAGTGTTAAAAAAGATTTAAGAAAGTGCATCAAGGGTAAGATGGCTGGGAGGCACATACTTGTAGGTGATTTCCTACTCTATACTTTTGGCAAGTATTAATGATGCAAAAGCAGAAACACCTAACAAGATCAGAAAACTCTTCAAAGCCTGCACTCTAATAGTTAGTTTTCTTTATTTCAGTGTTTCTCAATAAGGGGTCACTCTGCCCCACAGGAGACATTTAGCAATGTCTGGATACATGTTTGGTTTTTACAACTACGGGCTGCTACTGGTACCTAAAGGATAGAGGACAACACCAAATGTTAGTAATGCTTTTATTAAGTAATAACAGTAGGGAATAACAAATAGTGTTTTCAGTGCCTGGTATACAAAATACCAAATTAGAATTATAAAGTAATGAAAAGAACTAAAGGCACTGATTTTATGTAGACAAATACATACAAAATAGAAATAAAAACTTCCCCAAGTTAAAGAAAGTTTTAATGAAATATTACTTAAATTACAATTTTGTTGGCTTGTTAAGCAAAAGTCATTAAGAAAAACTAAAACTACAAACGTGATTTATTTATTTAAAAATCACAGGCTTGGGAAAGCTAGGATGGCTCAGTGGGTTAAGCGCTCGCTTTGCAGCCCCGGGGACCAAGGATTGAATTCCAGCCTGGCCATGTGGACCCACATGCTGAACTGGGGTGTACCCCCAGTTCAGTCCTTGCCAGGGGCCTATGTGGAAGGCTCCCAGCCCAGTTCCTGCCCTGTGTGCGCAGCCCTGTGCCCACCTGTGGAGTGAAACTACATGGAAATCTAATGTCAACTATGGAGACTGCTCTGAGCCCTCCCCCTTCTCTCTGCCTCTCTCTGTCAAAAATCAATAAAATACTGGTGGAGGGGGACCTGATACTGGGAGGTGGGCACATAATGCGATGCATGGGTGATGTGATATGGACTTGTACATCTGGAAACTACCTAATTGTTACCAACCAATGTCACCCCATTAAATTTAACAATAAAATATAATAGTAAGAAGAAAAAAAAAATCAATAAAATAAATCTTAAAACAACAACAACAAAAAAAACCACAGGCTTAAACTCACTTTTTTTTTAATTTCTTTTTTAATTTTTATTGTTTTGACAGAGAGAGAGAGAGAGAGACAGGAGAGAGACAGAGAGAGAAATGAACTTGGGGGAACTCCCCAGTTCAGCATATGGGTCCCCACGGGCCGGAGGTGGGATTCGATCCTCAGTCCCCAGCGCTGCAAAGTGAGCGCTTAACCCACTGGGCCATCCGGCTTCCTCTAAACTCACTTTTTGACAAGACATTTTAGGAAATTAACCTATAAAGCCTGTCCTAGATCCTAACTCAGTATTTATTGAAATTGTTAACTAGAAGATTCAGATTAATTAAAATAGTCTTAAAAATAAAACAAAACTTTAGTTGTATTTCAAGTTAACCTACAACTATCCTGAATTTTCCTAATTTCATTTTTTGTATGCATAAGCTGAACAGAAGTAAAAACAAACATAAAACAAAAAATCTTTTTTATATTGTTCTATGAAAAATCTATTAACAAATATTTCAATGTGATATCTAGGAGAAAATGAAATACTGGCTTGCTTTATAAAATACAATATGAATACATTGAGCATCAGCTCATATTAGCAACTAGAAAAAACTAAGAACTGTATTCCAAGTGTGATCTACAGATCAGCAGCATCAGCATCCCTGGGAACTTATTAAAGATGCAGAATCTCAAGTCCAACTCTAAACCTATGAAACCAGACAGAGTCTTCATTTTAACAAAATTCCTAGGTGATTTTTACGTACATTAAAGTTTGAGAAACACTGCTATAAAAAATCAGTAAATGAGTAAAAGGATCATTTAGCTTTCATTTCATAGTAGCTATAGCAAATGATTCTAACCTGTAAAACCTGTTTTCCAGTCTTTGTTTAATTGTACTTAAATCTGTTGGATATGCTACTACAGTGCAATACATTGGATAGGCTTGCAGATCCACAGGGGCCACAAATGCTGAAGCAATATCTAAAATAAAACAAATAATTTTATAAATTTAGTTTCGTATTACTTTAAATACTACATAGACAATTCTGCTTGAATTAAGGCTCAAGTTCTGATACACATAACCATTACTCTGCCACTATCTTTTCTTAGAAAAATCTTGTTTTTGTTACGTATACAGTTACACTCAAAATTCTAGGTATATTTGTTACTCCTTAGAAGATAATAAATAATATAAATCTAATCTATTAAGAGAATACACATAGATTTCTGTAATTAAAACCTGGCCATTCCTGAATGTTTATGACATTCATTCTAGACTAACACTGCATTACATTGCATAGAAATGTTACATTCTTTCATTTTCTCAAAACTTATCACCTTATCTCTTCTTTACAACTTAATTCTGTGAAATATCATGAAAGCAGAAAAGAAAACAGATCCAGAGTTTTTGATTCAATGCACAGACCCAATGGCACACAGAAAACTGGTAAAAATCTAGAACCGAGTTAAGATAACTCCCCATTTTTTGGCTCATTCAGACAATGTATGACAATTTCATATCTTAAACTATTACTAATAAATTATGTAAGATAGTATTTATGAAACAATTTTTATGAAGTGTTGCCATTTTATAAAGGACTTCAGATGAAAATATCCAGTATGTATCTTCAGTGTCTTTAGCTCTTCTTCATGTTAACTTCTCTTGGATTCACTACTGAGAGTAGATTGCTACAAAGCACCATACTAGTTTAGTTACTATGGACAATTTGTAGTCATTGCTTATCTTTTAATGAGGTAAAGAAATTCATTTGCCATTCTCCCCCTCCTTACAAATATTATTTTGTGTATATGCACATGATAGAGTTATCCATATAACCATAATTCAACTTTCAGCTCTTCTCTCCCAATTTACATGTCAGCCTGAATGTCAAGGGTTTTCAAACTGGGTTCTAGAGGATCCAAATTGTTCAGAAGTATCCCTGGCATTCTAAAATTCAGCTAGAGCAACCTCATTTTATATCTGTTTTAGATATATTAGTCCTGCATAAGATCTTGTTTTAAAAAATTCCCCTTAAAATGTTGGCATGCCACTGATTTAAACAATATTATGCAAAATATTTTGTTTGAATTACAGTATTTTTCCTTTCCTTTGCTTTCTGCCAGCTTTTCCCATATTAATGTGTTTTTATTATTCTTTACCTAGTGTCATCAACTGATTTATTCCTGCAACAATTCTTTCACATTCTTCATCCCTGGGATTGGAACCCCATTCTCCATCAAGAGGTTTATAGATCAGTGATCTGCATTCGACATCAGTTAAAGGAACACTGGTACCCAGTTCTTCAGGAAATACAGCTGAAATACACAGAAACGCGGATTTACTGAAAATACGTGGCAATATCCTAATATATAGGTTATCTTTAGGAAGGAGTTGATATCGTCATAAAGAGTACAATTTTGTAAAGATTTGGTAAGTATATTCTTTATTTTCATTAAAAAGTATGTTTCAAGGGTCAATAAAATTTTAATTTTTAAAACATTTATAATTCTCCAGATGAGCATATAATTACATCCCCAAATTTATACCTCATAACCTGCTTTATTATTATTTACAGGTGAAGTAAAAGTTTTCTGAATCATTTCATAATCTGTATTTACCTTGATAAAGCATATACAAGGTAAAAGTGAACTAAAGTAATATTTTTCAAATACACTTCAATAAAAGCCTTAACAATTTTTAATGTAGGACCAGACAATCATGAATACTGACAGATAATTCTTATGATTGTTCTTAAAAGATGAAGGTATGCTTTACGTGTGCCTGAATCTTTAACTGAATCTTAAGAAAATCATCAGGGAGTAGTGACGACATAAAATCTACAAATCTGCCAAGTAATTTTTCCTTTGAACTAGACTTCATAAGAGAAACATGCTACTATTTGTGCACAAAATTCTTCCTCCTCACAAAATGTAATTAAATTCTTTGGGGGTACACATATATATGTATCTAAATAGATCAAAAACAACAAAATCAACCTCTCCACACAGATATATTTAAATAGGAAACAAATAGTATATTAATGCCATCAATTCATTTCAGGAAATACTCTAGGAGAGAAGCCAGGATAGCTCAACAGGTTGAGTGTTTGCCTTGCAAAACCATGGGGTCTGGGGATCCAGTCCCGGCCCTGGTCTGTGCAAGCCCATATGCTGAACTGTGGTGCAACTGAGACTGTTGGAATGGTGGTAAAGGTTCTCACATCATATGTGGGAGGCCCCGGTTCATTCTTGCCCTGCATGGCCCCACATCCACCTGTGTGGAATAAAACTATGTTGCAACTAATGATGTGCAGCTACAAAGACTGCTCTTGGCCCTCCCTCTTATCTCTGTCTCTCACCTTCTCTTACACAATAAAACTTAAAAAGATAAATATTCTAGGCATTGTAACACCAATTATCTTCATTTCTCTTTTATCCACAATAGTGAAATGTGACTTCTAATTCAAACTTTCACAAAGGAACGAAATAAAACCAGAATATAAGCGATATAACATGGCTACAAGTTGGTTAAGATACTTTAAATTTTTAAACAGCTCCAAAGTCTAACAGTGAGATAAAAATACACTTTTGGTATTAAATTTTTAAAGTGATAATTTGTAAAAAGAACTAGTCTTGGACAATATCAGCATGACCATTTTCTCATTGCTAAGTTTACCAGGGTTTACTTTTTCCAAATTATCTTTACTCTGACTTTTTAGAGTACAATAACTAGTGAAAAACTCCACTTATAAATGACTATATCTACTATATTACAAGTCAGATTTTTCTATTTCTTTAAATCTTTACTGTTATCTGATAGTAAAATATATTTTTTTTAAATCAAATAATGTACAAAATAATTTATAACATCCTCATATTCCCACCCTTTGTTCATAATACTTATCAATAATCTGGCATTCTTTGAAACTTGTTCATGCATATACAATGATGTGTGTGTGCTTTTTTTTAAATTGAAACAAAGATGGATGATGGGTTAGATACAAAGAAAATACAATTTCTAGGATTTAGACACAATGTCTTTTTCTCAGTCCCAGAAAGATATCATACTCACTACCAAAGGCTAACTCACCAATCCTAAGGCAATGTTTCAGATCATATGCAAGATGACAATTATACTAACTATAATTACCTAACTCATTGAGCCCTTATATATATCAGGTTCATAATAAGTACTTTACACATATGCTATGATCTAATCCTCAGAGAAGCCCTGTAAGGAAGGTATTAGTTTACATAAATTCAAAGGATGAATCCTAAGAACCTGATTTTGAGACTTTAAGGAACTTGTCAAAATGACATAAATAGAAGATGGCAGAGCTAGGATATGGATCTACTATGTCTCACTCAAAAGCCTGAACTCTTAAATTATGTTGTACTCTAAATATTCTGTTAGCGTTACAAAAATATCTTTGCTTCTAACTGCACACCGTCTTCTAGGAGTAAATAATAATTAGCAAAACATTTTCATATTTTGCTGCAATTAATTTCAACCCTCCCTGTTAAACTATAAATTCCACTGGGCAGATATGTCTATTTTGTTCACTACTATGCCTCTAATGCCCAGATCAATAGATGTGCAATAAATATTTTTTATTTGATCTTCATAATAACCTTATGCAATAGCAAGATAGCAAATTAGATTTCTTATTTAAGATGTTAATTCCATAATAAGACATAAAAAGCCTAACATATACTTACCATTATTAGGTATAAGCTCCATATCCCAAGGACTCATCTTTTCTGTATCACCATTGTCCCAGCTTAAAGGAAGAAAAATTCTTATATTAAAAAATCTAAATAATACATTACAATTTTTATAAAATCACATTACAAAAATAATTGCTTCACTGCTTATAGAAAGTATCTTTATTGCTTTATTAATAGACAGGGAAAGCATTCAAAGTTAAGTCAGGCTGAGCTAAAATACAACAAATACTTCCTTACCAAACATTATAGCACTGAAACAAACTATCAGGGTACTCAGGTTGAAGAGGTTCCTGGCTTTCAATTGTTCCAAACCACCAGGCATCATCTATGACTGATCTGAAACGGTCACCTGGACAAGAATAAAAGCCATCTCATTACTCTGAAATGTGCTCTGCTATTGTTGCTCCCTTTTCCCAAAGTATACCTTTAAACTTAAAACTACCTACATTGGTGGTCCCCAACCTTTCTGGTACTAGGGACCGGTTTCATGGAAAACAATTTTTCCACAGAGGAGGAGGTTAACAAGGGAATAAGCATACGCAGTTCACAATATAGTTCGCACTCCTCTAAGAATGAAAATGCCCTCGCTGATCAGACAGAAGGCAGAGCCCAGGCAATAATGCGAGCAATGGGAAGTGGCTGTAAAGACAGATAAAAGCTGTGCAGCCCAGTTCCTAACAGGTTTTGGTCCATGGCCTGGGGGTTCGAGACCCCTGGCCTATATGATTTCAGGAGACACATAAAAAGTGATCTACATATTTCAAAATAAGTAAATAAATCAGTAATATTAAGAAAAAATTTTAATAAGAGCACCTTAAGTGTGACTTATCAGTTTCCTATACCATTTCTTACATTAGTAAGAATAAATTCACTCTTACCTTAGCATTTTTACCAATGTAGCATTTTAAATTCATCAGTTGGACTATGTCCAAACTTTTCATTCAAATAAAAATAGTTTAGATATAGATAATTTCTGCTCAACAAATATTGTCTATCTTTTAATTTTTTTCTGTGGGCAAGTTCCTCTTAACAATCAAGACTCTAGACTGAAAAAATAAAACAAAAAAAATCTGAACCATCTTTCTTCATCTCAATTATCCTTGTTTTAATAATCATATACACTCACTCACCCTGTCCTATAAAAACAGGCTCAAAAACAACTTATCTTTGTAAAATAGATAGCACTCCTCATGTCCCTTTCCTTCCTTACCCAATTACATTAAACCATTGTCCTATCACTGAAATTGCTTTCCCCAAGACCCTAAATAAGGTAACTTCTCAGCTTCCTTCTGTATCATATGAAAACTGTAAACCATTCCTTGGCTTTCTTAGTACTTAACGACTTTTCTCCTGGTAAGTATAGATTAGGGTCTGAAAGACTTGAGATCAAATAACTTACTTATCCATGTGGTTTCATTTTCAAACCCATAAAAAGTACTTATGTTCTCATTTTTTATCAGAGGATTTTGAAGATTATAAAGATATATAAAATAAATTTAAATATTTTAAAACATGACAGAAAAAATTTCATAAAAAAAAGAAAGCTGGAGCCAGGAGTAAGTTAATAAAGAGAACAAAAACTTCATGTTGTTGAGTTTTACATATGTATGCTCTTAGTGGGTATGCATTGGGACCCAAGTTTATATTCAAGCATTCTAACAGCCAGTGTTAAAGAGGGAAACATGATCTATTACTAGATTTAAAAGTTCTTAATTGCTCCTCAGATGCATATTAGTAACACCAAGCTTAAGGAGAAGCTACTATATAATTTAATAAATAGAATTTTGACAGCCGGCACCTTACAGTAAACATAATGAGTTTCACAGAGCTTTTTCTTATTATGCTACGGAGACCGATGACAGTATGCTAAAGAGAAAGTGAGTAACGTTTGCCTAAACAAAATGAATGATACAGTAGAATAACAATGAAGTTACTTAAACAAGGAACAGAGTCCACTATTCATAGTAAGCCTTAAATATTTCTGAGGACAAAACTAAAGCAATTATTATTGATGTAAATTTAAAGATTTATTTTTATTGGTTTTTGACAGACAGACAGACAGAGACAGAGAGAAGGGGGAGAGCCCAGAGCAGACTCCATAGTTGACAGCATTAGCTTTCCATATAGTTTCACTCCACAGGTGGGCAAGGGGCTGCGCAGGGCAGGAACTGGGCCGGGGGGCTCCCACATAGGCCCCAGCAAGAACTGAACTGGGGGCACACCCAGTTCTGCATATGGGTCTGCCTGGGCTGGAGCCAGGATTAGATCCCTGGTCTCCGGGGCTGAAAAGCGAGCGCTTAACCCGCTGAGCCATCCCAGCTTCCCTGGTGTAAATTTAAATGACAGTTGTTACATAGCAGTATATACAGTATAGTGCCATCCCCGCCACCTAAGGTTTTGTTTTTCAGTTTCAGTTACCACAGTCAATCGCACCCTGAAAATATTAAGTGGACAATTCCAGAAATAAACAATTCTTAAGTTTTAAACTGCACACCATTCAGAGTAGCATGACAAATCTTGAGACAATCGCACCCTGTCCTGCCCAGGACATGAATCATTCCTTTGTCTACCATATCCATAGCGTATACCGTACCAGTTAGTCACTTAGTAGCTGTCTGGAGAGGGAGAGGGAGGAAGAAAAAAGGGAGAGGCTACATTCACTCTTACTACAGTATTTGTTATAATTGCTCTATTTTATTACTAGTTATTGTTAATCTCTTACTGTGCCTACATACTATGTGTGTATAAGGAAAAAAATGTGAATCCACCGGGGAGTCTTGGAACATATTCTCTACAGATAAGGAATTGGCACTACTGTATCTTAAGAAATAAAGGACAAATAGTACTAACTTTAGAAGAAATGTTAATCTATACTAATCAATTTTAGACATTAAGTACAGACCTCTAATTATATATAAAAAACAGGGGAAGCCGGGATGGCTCAGTGGGTTGAGCGCTCGCTTTGCAGCGCCGGGGACCGGGGATCGAGTCCCGGCCCTGGCCCGTGCGGAACCATATGCTGAACTGGGAGCTCCCCCAGTTCAGTTCTCTCTCTGTCTCTGTCTCTGTATCTCTCTCTCTGTCAAAAATAAAAATAAATAAAAAATATATTTAAAAAATAACAAAAAAAAAAACCGTGTATTTTATTTAATCTATATTGTTTTTATCATTCCTACGTAAATACTATTTGCTACTGAGTCAAGTCGCACACAATCACTTTCTTGTATAATTTTATATATTTTTTTCATTTTTTATGGCTAATATTCACAGCATTTATGACTTAAAGTCTTCCCACATTCTCTAACAGCTCCAACTATAAAACACTCTTCAATATAATTTCCCACAAAGGCAAATCATGTTAGATTAATTTATCAGTTCCAGTTTTTTCCCCCTGAACACTTCATTCTTGAGGGACAATATCTTCTACTGCTAGTTTTATAGGCTTGCCAAACATGCAATCCTGAGACTTCTGTTGACTGTTTCTTGTGAATGAATTCCTTTCTGCTATTTTCTGTTCTGAAAAAATTTTCGATGTCCTCATGAGGGTGGGGGAAGTTTCCATGTTTTTCTTCCTTGCTTTACTCCCTTATTTGATGGAACACATCTTTCAAAGCTTCCAGAGAAAACATGTAAATTTCTAAGTTTACCAAGACCAAACAAGAGAAATCATCATGCCAATCTATTCCAATGGCATTAGGAGAGGGATGGATTGACACATCAATTAATGTGCTTTTAAAACCAAATATGCTAGATATGCACCACACCTCACTCCAAGATGACAAAGAATGGCCCTGTTTAAAAATTTTAGAAGAAATACTCTAATGAACTGCACATCTCTGTACATAAATTAATGCATCTTAATTGCTTGAAAAGTTTTAAGAATTTTAAAATTTCTTTGAGTCTTGATTACAGTATTAATTTTTAACGTTTATAACAGAGTTAAACAATAATAAAAAAAAAATGTCAGTTTAGTATTAGTCCCAGACCAAATTACAGGTACTAAATATTCTGAACTGGAAGGCTTCTTTTACTTCAAATTTGAATTCTTAATATTTTTGAATAAAAATTTAAGTCAACACACAGAACGGCTCAAGGAGTAACTAGCTATAGGAAATTTTAAGACAGTTAACAAATGTAAGAGTAAAATGTTTAGAATTTTAGCATTGACTGGATTAAAAGTATTTTCATTCTTAAGGAAAAAAACTTAAAAAATACCTCATACAATATTGTACTTTGCTACTAATATTCCCATGAATGGCAAGAGAATTTCTGATAACCTTTTCTAAATTATGAAAAATAGAAAATCACTTATTAGATTAAAACCAAACAAACATTTAAGGCATCTAAAATTACCCACCTATATTCCACCGCCTATATTTTGCATCGTCAAACTGTTGTCTCAATACTAGGAAATCTATAACGTCAGGCATATCATGGTACCTAATTACAAATAAAAACAAGCTGATTAGGTCACATACCTAAAAATACCTGAAAGAGTCATGCAAATTTATCTGAATCTTGAAAACCAATCTACAATACTAAGAAACCATTAACTCTTTCATCAGTCCTTACTTCATGGTAAATGATCCACCAGTCAGTTTACCAGTGTCAGGATCTAGAAAAGCAAGTTTAAGGCAGCAAAGGGTAGGCAATCCAACTTCATACTTTATGCCAACAATTTTCATCAGTTCCTGTTCCTGAGGAAGATAAAGAAAAAAAGAAACCATCTTCACAAAATAAATAAAATAAACTGCTAAACATAATCGAGAAAGCATTTCTCCATGACAATCCTGAAGTAGGTGATTACTGTGTGTATATATAAAAATCCATTGAGGTAATTAAGACCTGTGAAAATTGTATTTCAATTTTAGTACAGAAGACTTTACTGAAATAAGAATTTTCCAACACTTAGAGGTCTACATATATGTAATTTTGAGCTACTGCTGATAAATTTAGAAATACTTATTAAATTTACAAATATGAAGATTACTTTAGACATCAGTGCTGTCTTAATTTTCACTACACAGTAGACTCTCAATTAAATCAAACTCAAGCAAATGGCACAACAAGGTTGCTTGAGAGTGCCAGGGACATTTATCCACCATATACCAATTCCATGGGTGCTAGTTAACTGAGAGTCTACTGTAATTACCGGTATATTTTATATCCAACTTATAAAATAACAGAGTATATAATAAATTCAGTCAACCTTGTGTTTCTTTGAATGTTACCCCTTACTCTTCAGGACTGCTTCAATTAAGAAAGGTATATTCAAGATACAGTTTTGCATAGTGAAAATATTAACACTCAATACAATTTTCTCCAAAACCCATAATTACATTTTTGGGGGCTATTAAGTAATAAAACACCATACCCGTAGTTCCATTTTATGCCATGGCTGTTTTTTGGGATTGATACTATAAATTTTATTTTTTCGGGCCATTTCAACATATGCTTCATGTCCTTGTCGGAAATAATAAACCTAAAAAGAAAATAAAGTCATAATTTTCAAACCTGAATGTGTTTCCATTAATCCAATATGCAAGGCATCAGCTAAAACTACAAAGAGAGAATTGTATGCCCTATGAACTAAAAGAAATTCTAATATTTGATATTTTTTCCTCAAGTTTTTCTAATGTCACTTAATCAAAACCAATGTTCTAAGTAAACACTGCTCTGGTTATATACTATGAGGTAAAGATCAGTAGTTATTCTTTCGGTTTTTTTGTTTTATCATTTTATTTTTGGATTCAAAATAAATTAGTTTACGTTGCATAATAAAATTGCAACTAGGGGTTATAATTAGTTTATTATTCATTTACTTCTGTATCAGGTGGTTTGAACTTACGCAGAAAACTTTAAAATGAAAAATGTATTCTCACATATATTTTATCCTTATAAAAACAGCAAGGCATCTATTTATCTTCATTTTATGAATGTCAAATTTAACTGATTCTTGACTACCACCCTGTAGAACTGGTACTTTATTTATATGTAGAACTGGTACTTTATTCATTAATATCATTATATTATAGCTCTACTTGTCTGAAACTTCATATGAAGGATAGTGCCGAATAATGGGGACTTGCCTGTTTAAGCACCAACAATTAAAAAGGCAACTTAAATATTTTGAAAGAAAATTAACCAACAAGCAATTACACACTTTTTGACAATCTTGAAAAAAGGTTAAATATATTAAAATCAAGCATCTTCCTGATGGTGCAGGATCTGTTAGGATCTATTACTGTATGAAATTTCAACAATGTGGTAATGTTCTGTGCTCTTCAAGACTTCTTAGGCAAATAGGGTCTCTACATGAATTGATTTCAGACTGTCCTTTATAGGTACACTTACATTATGAGGTTTTTGTTTTCCTTTTCTTTTATTGTTGTCACCTACCAATTTCCATAGCTAATTAGTGCGCTTCACTAAAGTAGCCTCTATTTTAATTCTTAATTTGTTACTGTTCATCTACTGGACATCAGACAACCTTGCCTCTTAACATTTATGAACAAAAGAAGAAGATGTGAATGAACTTCTGACTGGGAAATTTTGATCTATCTTACATTTTTATTTCATAGTCCAAAGTACATAGTCCCAATGAAGGTGAATTGCATTTTCTTAAAAATTAAATATTTCTTATTGTAAGATAATAGAATTTTTTTAAAGATCTAAGAAATTATGAACATCAAGTTATTTAAATAAAACTTATTAAATAAAATTAACTGAATATAATATGCTAAACTTCATTTTTTGTTAACATGCTATGTATATTTAATCTTAAGCTAAAAAATAGTTTTAAGAGAAAGACAGAGTATGCCAGGATGGTTCAGTGGGTTGAGCATTAGTTTTGCAGCCTTAGGGTCCTAGGATCAAACCCCAGCCCGTGTGGACTCATATGCTGAATTAGTGTGTGCCCCAAGTTCAGTTCTTGCTGGGGCCCATGTGGGAGGCCCCTGGCTTGGTTCCTGCCCTGCACAGCCCCCGTGCTCACCTGTGGAGTGAAACTATATCTTAACTAATGATGTACAACTATGGAGATGGTTCTGGGCCCTCCCCCTTCTCTCTGTCTCTATATCGCTCTGTCAAAAACAATAAATAAATCTTAAAAAAAAAAAAAAAAAAAAATACATACTAGTTTTAAATATGCCAACAAAATTCCACTCTCTTACATTATCTAGATTTGCAATAGTAATATTTATAGTAGCATCAAAAAAGATGATGATAAGCGTTCTTAATTATACTTTTCCCATACATGGCTACAAATATCTAGAATACAATATTTTATGAAACCGCTACAATCTTCTAGAGTTATTTCAAGAACTATAAAAAATGTTTAAAAGTACCTCATCACCCATCTGTGGTACAAATGGACATCTTCGGGGAAGAGTATCTGTAATCCATGTTGAAGGTAACCATTCTTCTAATGTCAATCCATTTTCGGTTAGTTCTCCTACAGCCAATCTCTAAGAATTTAGAATATTTAAAGTAATACTATCATAGAAGCATTCATTTATCAATCTGTTCTTTAGAATAATTAAAAGTAGTTAAAAGGGGAAGGAGATCATTGTACTTTTTAAAATGGATAGTCTCCAAATATGAAAATTCTGGAAAAATGACAGCAGTGAAAGTAGTTATTCAATCTCTTCAAATCACAGCATAAAAAAGAACTACATAAACCAACACCCTACAGCCAACATTCACAACAAAATTAACTGACAAGATATTCACAGAACTACTACCAAAGTATAAGCCCTATGTAGTCTCCCTTCCTTTCAAAATTCTATCAGTTTTATATATATTCCCTGTAACAAACAATAGTATAGTTGAATTTTTTAAAAAATCCTACTCATAGTGTATTAGTAAGGACTATAAAACATTCTTATATGGGCTGAATAGTGCAAAACACAGACTTTTTTCCATGCCTGGGCATTATACTTCTACATATCCCAAGAATATTCCGCTCCCCACTTAAAAGTTGCCTAAGCCATTCACATTCTTGGCTCACAATTAGCTTCTAACAGAAAATTTTTTCTTCAGATTTTTTCCAAACATTTTGTATCAAGCCAGGTCACTAACTTTTTCATTTTCATGGATAAATATAAAAGTAGACATCTAAGGAAAAGTTTTTTAACTTTTCTGGTCATTCACAAGTAGCCATCATTATCTAAATGGTGCTACCTTACTTAGACTTAGGAAAATAGACTCTCTCGGAGCCTTTGAAACTTAGTATTATTTATAAACAGAGAAACTTCATGCAATTGATTTA
This sequence comes from Craseonycteris thonglongyai, assembly GCA_004027555.1. Classification (NCBI taxonomy): domain Eukaryota; kingdom Metazoa; phylum Chordata; class Mammalia; order Chiroptera; family Craseonycteridae; genus Craseonycteris; species Craseonycteris thonglongyai. The sequence goes on along the minus strand of PVKE010024371.1, from coordinate 5,763 downwards.
AAATGTTTGGTTCAATATTTATACATTACTTCTAAATTTTATCCTCTTGTGTTTTTTCCCAAAAAGAAGGCAGTTATAACTGAGTCGATGCCAGTTCACTAAAAGAAACAATCTCATAATGGGATATCACAGAACACTATTTCAGCAGGTACTGATATAGATACTATTCAATATTCATTTTCCTCTTCATTAACTACATCTTGCTGTTTCTCAAGCACATCAGGAGCACTGTTTTGGGACCGTAAGGGAGGGAAAAAGAACTTAGCTTTTACTATTTTACATGTGACATAGATCTGCTGGAGAATTTTAGTCAGGAGTGATAGGCTCTGACATATATTTTAAAAGGATCACTCTGGATGCATCAGAGGAGAGACTGGCAAATTATGGCCCCAGTTCCAAGGCAAGCCTACCATTTGCTTCTATAAGATCTAATTTTATTGAAATATAGTCATACTCATTAATTTATTTTGTCTATGGTTGCTTTTACACTACAATGGCAATGTAGCTGGCCCTTTACAGAGAAAGTCTGTCAATTCCTGCTTTACAAAACAGGCACTAGGAGAAAAAGCAAAAAAGCAGGAAGACAAATGGCACACCACTACAGTAACACAAGTGAAGAGTTCATGGTGGCTCACACTAGTATGACAGCAAAAGTGGTGATAACAGTCAAGTGTTGAACATATTTAGGAGCACTAGGATAATTCCCTGATGGATGGATATATAATATGAGAAAGAGAAATTAAGGGTAACATCAGGGTTGTGGTGTAAACAACTAAAAGAGTTGTTACTGTTGAGATGAGAAAGACTAAAATGTAGCAGGTTAGAGGTGGAAAGCTTAGAAAGTAAGTTTTGTATGTGTAAGATTTGAGATGTTAAGTCAAATGACACCTGACGTTATTCTACCCACTGTTACTGAGTAGCCATTGCTATTATGTACTGAGCATCTCAGAGTTAGATCACAGATTTTATTGGTTTTATATATTGAGGTTTTGAGGTGCAATATGGTTTGAAAAAGGTGTCCTTTGATAAAAAGAAAATAAGTAGAAAGTCTGAAAAATGTTAATTCCAGTCTCAATATGGACTGTTAATTGTACTAGGAAAGCATTTCTCCCCAAAAGGATAATTCTACATTGACTGGGATATCTAACAATTCTTACATGAAGCTAGGTAAGCTGGATATTTAAAAGGAATAACCATCTTTATAACTGTAAGACTATGGCTCAGCTAAGAATCATTATATCTTATTCCCCAATTAAGTTAGGAAATTCAGAATTTGGGGTTAAAGTAGAATTCTGTCACTTAGTACTTAAAACCACTTAGGGGATAAAATGTATTGAGTATTTCTTAAAATTTCCAGGCGATGATTTGAGATTTCTTTTTGTTGACTTTGGAGGTATAATTTCTTTTCTATCCACAGAAATTCTTCTGGGCCAACCTCAAATCTTATTTCTTCTGGTAGCCCTAATCTGAAACTCTAAGGTAAAAAGTTCACTTCATTTCAGATTTATTATCTTTAAAAATTAATCTGGCAACTAAACATATTAGATCATGTGATATTTCTTCTATTTTTATCTTGGGGGGTTCAGGCAACTTGTTAGTCACACATTGTTTTTAGAATAAGTACTGTTTTATACTTCATTTTATCCACTGTATTGCTTTATTAACAGTACGCACTCAATAAATATTTATTGATCTGGTTTCCAGAGCTCCTATCAGCATAAGGAATGTATGTGAGATACCGTTGGAGATGTCTTACTGAGTTTTATTAGCTTTAAAAATTAATCTGGCAACTAAACATATTAGATCATGTGATATTTCTTCTATTTTTATCTTGGGGGTTCAAGCAACTTGTTAGTCACACATTGTTTTTGAAATAAGTACTGTGTTTTATACTTTATTTTTTCCACTGTATTGCTTTATTAACAGTACGCACTCAATAAATATTTATTGATCTAGTTTCCAGAGCTCCTATCAGCATAAGGAATGTATGTGAGATACCATTGGAGATGTCTTACTGCGTCTTACTATAGAATTCTATTTTCTAATAAGCATTTTCTATATCTGCCTGTTTTTTGCTATATTCAAACAGTTATAGGGAAAATGTTTTCATACATGTAATAAATATTAATTACTTAATAATCTCTGTTACTTTGCAGATCTACAACTCTATGCATAAAGGAAATATTATTCTATTTAGCTAAAACAGGAAGACTAAAAAATAAGCAATTATATTCAATGTAGGATTCATTGGTAGGCTAACACGATGTTGGATCCATTGGTAGGCTAACACCATGTGAACAAAATCAAAATTAAAAAAAACAGTCTCCGTCCCATATAAATTTTAGTGGCAGACTGATCCTATCATAATACTTCAAGTAAAACAGTGAAATTAAAATATGTCAAACAGTAGGCAGTGAATCCAAATATGATATTGCATGAAGAAGCCCAAGGTATTAGTTTATGGATGATTAACAAATCAAGGAAGACCACGTGAAGTAAACTGTACCCTAGGGACAAAAGAATCATGTTCTCACAGTGACATAATGCTGCAAACCTCAAAAGCTCATCAAAATTGCCTGTAGATAAAAAAGAACTGTTTACCTTAAGTCAGATACATGGCTAAATCAGTTTTCTTTAACCACTCTAACACATAAAATAATAGGTCTACCTATATTTAAAAGAATAGAAGAGAAAAATTGTGGCAAAATGTGTAGTATTCTTTTTGGTAAATCTTCCCCCACACAAAGGCAAAGAAGGTGACAAGAATAGTAGGCTGTGAAATCCAAATTAAAGTAATTCTTAACTATAAAGCTGCAACTAACAGATCTCAACTGATTTAGATAAAATAAACACCAAAATAACGTATTCTTACATTTTTTCAAAGTTCTCTGGGAATAAAGACCCTGGAAGTCATCCTAGTATTTAGTTTTACATTTGATTCTAAATATAGAACCTATATTTGATTCTAAAAATGATTAAAAAACATCTTTTTAACCAAGTATGCTTCTTATTGATCTTCTGAGGAACAGAAAACATGTCCCTTATATTTCATATACTTTACAGCAAAAATTAAACAGCTCTTACTTTTAGAGTTCCAATTCCATAAGAGCTCACAGATCTTATTTTCATAATATTTATCTTTTACTTTCTCTCATCTGCCTCAAGTATAAAGATACTGTAATCAAACCAATACTACCAACCTAAGGAGTCTGATTATGTCCCACACTGTATAAATAAAGGTTTATTACAACACTAGTATCCTACTTTAGATTCATATTTAACTTGGGCCATTTTAATTCCAGGTGATATTCCCCCATGCTTTCCACTTATTTTTAGCAGTAACAATGAGGATGATTAAAAGGTAAAGGCAATTAAAACACTAATAACCTGTATGTTTTGTAGCATTTTTTACATACATAAATGAATGAATCCCACAGCATTATCAAGAAAAATCTGCTCATTTGATAAGATTGAATGAATGTTCCATATTTAAAATAAAATTCTACAAGTAAATACTCTCACATACTAAAGAAATAAACTAAATATATTTTGGTATACAATGAATCTTCCCTTAATGTCAATATGTTCTTCAACTTGTAACAAAGTTGAAATGACTAACAAAACATATTTACTGTATGCTAATTAATACAAACAAGGGTTAAATTCCTATAGCATCTCATTAACACTACATCAAAAGGATCCTAAATGAAACATTGTTTGAGGATCTGCTATACTCTATTTTACTACTGTATACTTCTGAGTTTTTTCTATTGCGATTTGCTGGTACTGCTCAACAACGTTTATGTTCATCAACTGTACTTTTAAGATGTATGCTTTGTTTTCATAGAAAACATTAGTTTATATTTTGAAAAAACCAACCTTTTGCTTTCTTTCTTTGGGCTTCTTTTTCTTTGGTGATATTGTTCCATCTTTTTCTTCATTTACTTTTTTCCTTTCCTTTTTAATCTGTTTTTGCTTCTGTTTTTCAGATTCTTCTTCTTCATCTGAACTGCTTTCTGCTTTCTTGGTTTTATGCTTAGGAATCTTCTTTGGTGGCTGCAGATTAAATCCTGCATCTGCTGTCCAGTCAGAATAATCACTGGAGTAATCACTAGAAGGGAAAAGTGTATTTAAAAATTACATACACAAGATATACTTTTAAGACTTTTATAAAAATGTAAAGATCATCATAAAATGGAATGATGGAATACTACATACTAAATGAGCTAAAAATATTTCCCGAACTTTTGAGTCATTATCTTTCAGTTTCTTAAAATTCTATAGGCTTAATTAAAACTCTCAAAAATTTAAGATAAATAAGGTTATAGCTTTAATTTAAATAAATTTAAGTGCCTTCTATGATTTTAATAACTAATTGATTTCTGAGTGTTGCATTATGTTTAAAATATTATCGGGCATACAAAAATAAGGAGCAGAGTCACCTTCCTCAATTCTAGCAATAGTAGAAACATAGCCCTGGAAAGTATAGGAGGTATCAATACTGAGGAGGAGGTATTAAGAATTCCTTTTCTGCGGAGAGGTGGGAACACCTGACAGGGGTAATTCCCATGGTAGAGTACTAGAGCCCTTATGGGTAACTGGATGTTGAACTGGCAGGGTCAGAAGTATTACTGTTCAGTGGGAAGGCTGTGCTTGCAAACTTCACTTAGCATGTATGTACCATATTTTCCAGCGTATAAGACGACCGGGCGTATAAGATGACCCCCTAATTTTACAGTTAAAACATAGGTTTAGGCCTATATTTGCTGTATAAGACTACCCCCCGCTTCCAAGGCTGTAGTCTTATACAGCGAATATAGGCCTAAACCTATGTCTTAACTGTAAAATTAGGGGGTCGTCTTATACGCCGGAAAATACGGTACATCTTACATATATTTTATGCTTCAAAGCGTGCCAATGACTCAGAAAAATATAAGCCTTAATATTTCACGTATCACAGCTAATCATATTTGCCATTCCTTTTCAGCTTACCTTCAACAGACCCAAGTTTTACTTAACCGATACTGTTGCAAAGTAAAGAACCCAATTATGTTACCGGTACCTTCTGTTTTAATTTTAGTACGAGACTATTACTTGATTTTATAGTTTTACAAATATAAATGCCTTAAATCTAAAATATGCTATGAAAAATCAATAATGACCTAGATTTAGTAATGTATGACCTCACTCTCCTCCAAATATTCCTAATCAGTCCTAAAAGGACAATATTTCTGGACTTTATTCTACTACCATTACCTCTTGCCCTGGCCGAAATTTCTTTTCTAGACATTGATCTATCTCTCCCCAAGAATAATCACTACAGATAAAAATCAAATAATTAAGGGGTTTTCTAGTATGATTTTACGACTTTATTTTTAAAATTTAAAAGGCTACACTCCTTGCAGACCTTACAAACAGGGGTGTCCAACCTTTTGGCTTCTCTTAGCCACACTGTAAGAATTGTCTTGAGCCACATAAAATATACTACTAACAATAGCTGATGAACTTTAAAAAAAAAAAAAACGGCAAATAAACCATTTAGTGTTTTAAAGTTTACGAATTTGTTGTTGCACTGCTCTCAAAGCCATCCTAGCCTAGACGCAGCCCAGGGCCAAAGGTTGGACAAACTTGTCTTACATGGTCAGCCAAACATATCAGCCCTGTAATCTTAATTGCCAGTGTAAGGAGTCAAGGGAATCCTCACTTACATGGTCAAATGGGATAAAAATAAAAGCTCATTCCCATTGCTGGAAAAAATACAAT
>PVKE010024370.1:10541-23967 GCA_004027555.1 Craseonycteris thonglongyai | reverse complement strand
AAAAAAAAAAAAAAAAAAAAAAAAAAAAAAAAAAAAAAAAAAAAAAAAAAAGAACTGAAGGCAATTTCTGAAGAGGAGTCCAAAAATGTGTATGTCCTTCACTGGCTCCTTCCCACTGCCCACCAGCAAGCTCACATCCTCTTCATTCCCGAACACATCTTTAGAACCTGCTTCTGTTGTGTTCCCTGTCACCTCCTCTGCACCAAAATACTTCACAAAAGAGGTGTTTATACTTAGTGTCCTCACCTTTTCACCACCCTTCCACGCCCCAAGTGAGTCCAAACTGCTTTGGCTCCCACAACACCACTGAAACAACTGGAGAGACGTCAAAAGACAGAGAAAAGGACTTGATGGCTAAATGCAGTGACTACTGCCCTACCTGACCGCACTACAGCAGAGCACAGGAACGCTCCCCATTGCCTGGAACTTGTCCCCTGCTTTTCCTTTTCCATAGCGCTTCTAATATCCTCCTTTCTGCGTCTCCAACTCACTTTTCCTAAGAGGCTTCTACCCTTTAAACTCTTGACCATCCATCATGATGCTCTCTCCTTTCCAGACTGCATGCTCACTAGGTATATGTGTTCACTTTAGTGGCTTTCACTACTACTCATGTGCACCTAAATAGGTATCTGCAGCCCACACTTCTTGCCTGCGTGCCCGGCCTGTTTTTCTTTCTGCTTCTTGGATATCTCATTTTTAGTATCCTAGGCACTTAATATCCAAATTTTACTCATCTTTCCCTAGCCAAGCATTTTGTTTTTCCCTCTAACTCACAATCTCAGATCATCCTGAATTTCACTTTGGTCTAAGGTTACTGACACAGTTCAAGGGCCAGACAGACACAACCCCTACTCAGAGGTCTGCTCAGAGGATATCAGTAACAGTATTAGTTGCTTTTTCTTCCTTTTTAATATTAATAAGGCAAAAGCCTATGGAAATCGTATTCATCCTTCGAGGTCAAGTTCAAAGATCACATGGCTATAAAGCTTCCTTATGCAAAATTAATTACTAGTTTCTCATCTGTGTTCACTTGGTGCCTTTAAAAATATTTTTTGAACCTTTTATTTTAATTGTCAATTAACATGCAGTGGTAGGAAATAAAAGAGACACCATTTACTGTTTACCCAATTTCCAATGGTAAAATCTAACAAAATTATATATAGTACAATATCAAAACCAGGACATTCCCATTGATACAATGTACTTATTTAGATTTCCTATTCTTCCTTGTGCTTATTTAGTTTTACACAATTTTATGACATGTGTGGTTCACTAAGCACTACTTCAATCATGACACTGAACATTGCCACTGCCTCAGGACCCCTCAAGCTGTCTCTTAATAATCATCACATCCACTCCTTCCTGCTCTGCCTCCCTCAGTTCATGGCAACTACAAATCTAGTCTCCATTTCTAAAAGCTGTCTTTTCTAAAATGTTATGTAAATAGAATCATACAGATATAACTTTTCAGATTGGCCTTCTTTTTTTTTACTCAGCATATTTTCCTGAAGATTCATGCAAGTTGTTGCATGTATCAACAGTTCATTCCTTTTTATTACTGAGTACCATACATGATTTGGATGTACCACAGTTTGTTTAACCATTCATCCATGGAAGGACACTTGGGTTGTTTCCAGTTTGGGGCTGTAATGAATAAAGCTGCTATGAAAAATTGTGTATGAGTTTTTGTGTGAACCACAAGTGTTCATTTCTCTGGGATAAATGCCCAGGAATGCAATTACCAGGCTGTATGGTGATGGTGTTTAGTTTTTTAAGAAACTGCCAAAGTGTTCCCAGAGGGGCTGTGTCATTTTACATTTCCTCTACAGTGTGTGGATGACCCACTTCTTCTGCATCCTCACCAGTAGTTGGTATGGCTTGGAACCTCTCACCAATTTTGCTTTTTCCTTTCCGTTTTCAGCCACTCTGATAGGTATTTACTGATATTTCATTGTGGACTTAATTTGCTTCTGCTATGCAGGGGATGGAAGATTAGCTCCCTGCTCAGATCTGCTGATACTGCCCAAAGGGGGGATTGGGATGTCATCTGCATGTGGCAGACAGGATGGAAGATTAAGTCACTGCATGGCTCCACAGATACCACCAGGTGGAAGGAACTGGAGCATTGCTGACTGATATCATGGGATAGGATGGGGGTGGGTACAAGAGTAGTATCTTGCTTGGCCCTACTGAAAACATAGTGTGAGAGAGAGAGAGAGAGAGAGAGAGAGAGAGAGAGAGAGTGTGTCTTTTCCATTTATGGTGGGTGTTACCCAAAAGGTTTTCTGTTGTTAGGCCACCCCTTTCCTGGTCTTTCGGCTGGAGAAGAAAGGTTTCTCTTGGATTTTTCCTGTGCCTTTTGGGCATTCCAGGCTGGCCACTTCTATAGCACCTTGTCTGGGATACATGGGAGGCAATACGGAAACCCAGGGGACTCATTGGCGTGTTTCAAATCCTGAGACCCCTAGACAGTCCCTTTTCTTTATCTTTCAGAATCTTCCTCTGCTTGTTTGTTATGACTATGGTTTTATTTGTAAGAAAACAAAAACAAAAACCAGGAGGAATGGCTATACTCTATCTTTGTCAGAAACAGAAGTTGTATCTCATTCTATGAGAGCAATTGTAACATTTTATTATTTAAGACATCTTCCTACCTAATTTTCACACTACACAGCAACTGCTTTGAAGACACTGGATAGTGTTTTATAAAATATTCATTTTCCTAGGAATATAAAAAATAAATAGCAATGAATCCCAGAATTTGCTTAAAAACATGTCATATTAAATAAATTAATACATATTCTACAAATTCCCAAACATAAACTTCTTTGTCTTTTTCCTTTTTCTCCCTTCTTTTATCCTATACACATTTTTTTACCTACAGTAGTCCCCCCTTATCCACAGTTTCACTTTCCATGGTTCCAGTTACCCATGGTCAATGTGCGGTCCAAAAATATTAAATGGAAAATTTCAGAAATAAACAATTCGTAAGTTTTAAATTGAATGCTGGGGAAGCTGGGATGGCTCAGAGGGTTAAGGGCTCGCTTTGCAGCCCCGGGACTAAGGATCAAGTCCCGGCCCTGGTCCGTGTGGACCCATATGTTGAACTGGGGTGTGCTTCCCATGCTGGAGGCCCCCAGACCAGTTCCCACCCTGCACGGCCCCCACCCACCTATGTGGAGCGAAACCATATTGAAAATTGATGATGTACAACTATGGAGACCACTCTGGGCCCTCCCCCTTCTCTCTGTCCCTGTCACTCTCTGTCTCTGTCAAAAACAAAAATGTAAATCTTTAAATTTAATGCTTTTCTGAGTAGCATAATGAAATCTCATGCCATCCTGCTGTCCCATCTGAACGTGAATCATCCCTTGGTCCAATGGCCACTGTATAACTACCTGCCCATTAAGTCCCTTAGCAGCAGTCTTGGTTATCAGATCGGTTATCAGAGAGAGGTTACATTCACTTAACTTTTATTATAGTATATTGCTATAATAGTTATTAGTTATTATTATTAATCTCTTACAATGCCTAATTTATAAATTAAAATTTATCATAGGAATGTATGTATAGAAAAAACATAGTATATACAGAGTCAGGTACTATACATAGTTTCAGGTGTCTACTGGGGGTCTTGGAACATATCCTCCATAGACAAGGGGGAACTACTCTATATAATTTATTGCATACCAAGTACTAAGTTAGCTTCTAGAAACAGAGACAAGTAAGAACTAGCACTTGCTCTTGAGGAATTTGTTATCCATCAGGAAGAGAGTCATGTTCAAGTAAATTAAGAGTACAGTATGGCAAGCACTGTATTATAGACATGAACAAATGATCAAGGGAAAGGAGAGTAGAGCATAACAAATTCTTCCAGAATGAGATGGCAAAGGCTTTACAGCAGTTTAGATGGACCCTGGAAAGTAGATGAATACAGAGCATGGCATATACAAGATGCAGAACTCTGAAAGAGTAAAATGGTTTGGGGAAAGATGAAGGGTTGAATGTAGAACAGGATATTGCATAGGAGCTAACAAATTTATTTCTCTCTTTTCCTATTATCAATAAAATTGATAATTTCATTTTTTCAATGGCTTTGATATGAGAGCCAAGCTACCCAACATTTCCTAATCTTAAGAGTAATTTGGGGGGAAGCTGGGATGGCTCAGTGGGTTAAGCGCTCGCTTTGAAGCCCTGGGGACCGAGGGTCGAATCCCGGCCCCGGCCCATGTGGACCCACATGCTGAACTGGGGAGTGCCCCCAGTTCAGTTTTCACCAGGGCCTATGCAGGAGGCTCCTGGCCCAGTTCCTGCCCTGCGCAGCCCCGTGCCCGCCTGTGGAGTAAAACTATATGGAAAACTGATGTCAACTATGGAAACTGCTCTGGGCCCTCCCCCTTGTCTCTGTCTCTCTCTCTCTCTCTGTTTCTCTCTGTCAAAAATCAATAAAATCTTTAAAAAAAAAAAAAAAAGAAGAATTTGGGGGAAGCCGGGATGGCTCAGTGGGTTAAGTGCTCACTTTGCAGCACCAGGGACTTAGGATCGAATCCAGCCCCGGCCCATGTGGACCCCTGTGCTGAATTGGGGAGCTCCCCCAGTTCAGTTCTCTCTCTATCTCTGTATCTCTGTATCTCTCTCTCTCTGTCGCTCTCTGTCAAAAACAATAAAAAAAATAAATGTTTAAAAAAATAATAATAAAATATCTTTTAAAAAAATAATAATTTGTGTGGCCAGAACATGGAAACAACCAAAATGCCCTTCGATAGATGGCTGGATAAAGAAGTTGTGGTACATTTACACAATGGAATACTACTCAGCAATAAGATGAAATACACTCATTTGTGACAACATGGATGGACCTAGAGACCATCTTATTAAGCGAAATAAGTCAGACTGAAAGAATCAGGAAACATGACCTCACTTATAGGTGGAATATAAAACTGAAAGTGAAAAAGACACAGAGACCTATGGACACTCTCAATAGCTGGGTGATTGCCTGAGGGAAGGGTGGGGAGGGAGAATGGTGGGGAAGGTGGGAGTAGGCACCAGCCTTATGGACACACTCAATAGTTTGGTGGTTACCTGAGGGAAGGGGAGTAGGGGGGAGGGAGAGTTGGGGCGGGGGTGGGGGGGGGGAAGCAGAGTGGACACCGGATATATGGTAATGGAAGGAGAGCTGATTCTGGGTGGTGAGCACATAATGCGATGCATGGGTGATGTGATGTGGACTTGTACATCCAGAAACTATCTAATTGTTACCAATCAATGTCACCCCAATAAATTTAACAATAAAATTTAAAAAAAAAAAGAAAAAGAATAATTTGCCCATATAATTATTTACTTCTCATGGCTTTTATTTTCAAATTATATCTTCCTTTCTCTCTCTGTTATCTTCAATGACAGGCTGTTTCTTCCTCAAACCTTTCTGCTAGAAGTTGTCTTATCTTCAACCCAAGCATTAAAAAGTAAAGAGACTTGAGTTTCATTAGTGGGACTGGCAGCATATGAACCTCTGAAAAGCCACTACTCCACATACCGTATTTTCCGGCGTATAAGACGACCGGGTGTATAAGACGACCCCCTAATTTTACAGTTAAAACATAGGTTTAGGCCTATATTCGCTGTATAAGACTACAGCCTCGGAAGTGGGGGGTAGTCTTATACAGCGAATATAGGCCTAAACCTATGTTTTAACTGTAAAATTAGGGGGTCGTCTTATACGCCGGAAAATACGGTAAGCACAATGACATTGGCAGAATTGTCAAAATTAACCTTTCTATAACTCTGAAAATGACCCAAAGGCTTGTAACAACCTGATGTACATTTATTCAAGAAAAATGGCTGAATCTCAGAAAGACAAATGAACTTTGTAAGGTTTTTATTGCTTTATTCCCATGTCTCTTTCCCTAGCACTGCAGTAGCTTTGAAAACCAACAGCCTTCTAATATGGTGAAAACCAGCAGCCTAACAGCCACTGGAGGGAGCAGAAGAGGTTTAGAAGCTCACTAAAAACAGCTTTCCAAAAGAATAGACATTTGACCTATCTGGCAGTTCTCTGAAAACCCCCATTCACATTAATTTGACCTGACTCACACCTTGCTAAATGCAAAAAAAACCAAACACCTTATAGCCCCAGGGGTGTTTGTCAAAAACAATCAACTATTTATTTATTTAACATAGCAGATTCCTGAGGTGGTGATAACAGTTAGGCAAACAAGAAGCTAACCAAAAAAAGTTAAAAGTTAAAGTTGGAGATTAAGATGTCATAATGAGCTCTGTAAAGGACTGACATATTTCTGGGGATGGAGACAGCCACATGCACAGGGCTGTGCACATGCCCAAGGAAGACCAAGCAGGCCTTCGGCTCTCACCTCTGGCTGACCTTGAAGCTCTGGCACAGGCAGGAAGTGAAGACTAAGGCAGAGTTGTAAGGTGCATGTCTGAACATTGAAGGTATACCCCAACACATGCACAGAGGCTCTCAGCAAAGGCTGAAACTATTGCATTTAAGCATTTAAGAAAATCTCTGCCCATTTATTGGCTGATCACTAAGCTGGCCAAGCAGAAACTTCAGTGGCTTCATACAACAAAGACAGACACTATGAAATTATTTCAGAAATGCCACAATCAACAGCAAAAACAGTGAAAACAATAAACCTTGGGGAGGTAGGAGAGGTGATCTGATTTTCAGAGTTTCCACATTATTATCTAAAATGCAACAGGTATAGATATATCTTTATGATATAGATTTATTATGTAAACAGTAATACAAAGAGAGCTGTACTACTAAACTAATAGCAAAATAGATTTCAAGATAAATGAATAGAAATGCCAGGATGGCTCAGTGGGTTGAGTGCTTGTCTTACAGCCCTGGGGTCCAAAGATCAAATCCTAACCTTGGCCCCTTCGGACCCACATGCTGACCTGGGCTGTGCCTCCAGTTCAGTTCTCACTTGGGCATGTCTCCCATGTGGGAGGCCCATGGCCAGTTGCTGCCCTGCGCAGCCCCACACCCACCTGTGGAATGAAACTATGTAGAAAACTAGTGACATGCAACTATGGAGACTGCTCTGGGACCTCTCCCTTCTCTGTCTCTCTCTATCAAAAACAATAAAGACAGAGAAGAACAATTTATAATGATAATAGATTCAATCCATCTAAAAAAGGTAACAATTAAACATACATGCACCCAGAAACAGAGCCCCCAAATAAAGCAAAAAATGGCTGAACTAAAAGAAATAGAGAATTCAAACATAATAGTTGAAGACTTCACTACTCAAATTTCAATAACATAAAAACAGTTACATCAACAAGGAAACAGACTTGAACAATACCATCAACCAACTAGATCTAACAGGTATCTACAGAACATCCCACCTACACATGTAACAGTCTCCAAGCCATAAAACAAGTTTCAATAAATCGCAAAAGACTGAAACCATACACAGTATGTCCTTCAACCAAGGGAAAAAAAAAAGAAATTAGAAACTGATAACAAAAAGTCAAATATAATTAAAAAATAAAATACACGTAACACTTTAAAATCTAGATCAAGCTTATCCTACTGACGTGAGTAGGCCACATGTGATCCAGCTTTGAATGTGATCCAACACAAATTCATAAACACTCTGAAGACATTATGAGATACCTTATCAGCTATTGTTAGTGCTAGTGTATTTTATGTGTGGCCCAAGACAATTTTTCTTCCAATGTGGCCTAGGGAAGCCAAAAGATTGAGCACCCCTGATCTAGATATATTTTTTAAAGAAATTAATAACAAAAGGAAACTTGAGAAATTCACAAGTATATGGAAATTAAACAACATACCTCTAAATAACCAATGGGCCAAAGAAGAAATCACAAGAAAAACTAGAGAATATTTTTTTTAGATGAAAGTAAACATAAACATGACCAACCAAAACTTATAGAATGCAACTAAAGCAGTCATTAGAGGTAAATTTATAGTTATAAATACCTATCTAAGAAACAGTAGGAAGATCTGAACTCAGTAACATAACCTTCCAACTTAAGAAACTAGCAAAAGAAGAGCAACTAAACTCAAGCAAGCAGAGGAAGAAAATAATACAGACTAAAGCAAAAATAAATAAAACAGAGAATAGAAAAACAAAACAGAAAATAAACCCAAAGTTGGTTATGTGAAAAGATCAAAATTGATAAACCTTTAGCTAGACTGACAAAGAAAAATAGAAAGACTCAAATTACAGTAGTAGCCCCTTACTCATAGGGGATATATTCCAAGACCCCAGTGGATGTCTGAAACTGTGGATAGTATTGAACCCTATATATACATATATATTATGTTTTATCCTATACATACATACGAAAAGTTTAATTTATAATTGAGCACAATAACAGATTAACAACAATAACCAATAATGAAACAGAACTGTAACAATATACTGTAATAAAAGTTTTGTGAATATAGTGCAGCCATTTTGGAAAGCAGTTTTTGATAGTTACCAAAAGGTTAAACATAGACAAACAACATGACCCAGCACTCATTCCACTCCTAGGTATACACTCAAGAGAACTAAAAACATATGTCCACACAAGAACCTGCACATAAATATTCACAGTGGCATTATTCATAACAGTTAAAAGGTGGAAACAACCCAAATGCTCATCAATGAATGGATAAATAACAACATGTAGTATATCCATACAATGGAATACTATTTGACCATAAAAAGGGATGAAGTACTGGAACATGCTACAACATGCATGAACCTTTAAAACATTATACCAAGTAAAAGAAGCCAGGTATAAAAGCCACTTATTATATAAATCCATTTATATGAAATATCCAGAACAGGGAAATTCACAAAGACAGAAAGTAGATTAGTTATTGCTAGGAGCTAGGAGGGAGAAGGAGCAGGAGGTGACTGTGATGGGGATGAGATTTCTTTTTGGAGTGATGAAAATCTCTGGAATCAGTGGTGATTGTTACATAATTTTGAGAATACAAGTATACAAGAAACAACTGAGTTATGCAGTTTAAAAGGTGAATTTTATGGTATTTGAATATCTAAAAATAAAAAAGACTTTGCCACCCTAAGATTTAACTACCTTATACCACAATAGTTTACTCCGAATCCTAAGCCACTCATCGAAGAAGGTTGTTTTTGTTTTGTTTTTTTCATATCATTACAGTATAATTGCCAAACAGATTTTATTTAGTGTATAGAAATTACATGTGTAGAAATCTCTTGTGAATTCAGTTCTATAATGCTATAAAATTATTTCTGGGTATGAATTCAAATATTGTCTTCTTTGCCAATAGGCATTTTTCCTCCTAGTCAGATAAAATCTACAGATCCTTGAGTATCTTCTCTAAGTGTGGTCCTATTTATCAACATAAATTTTGTAAGTTGACAAACTCCTCATGGACTTACAATTAAGAATATCCAATTGTGTATCTGCTTTAGGATCCATTAATCTTTGTTACTATCTATAAGCTTCCTGTAATTTCATAAACAATGAATTGGGATTTACAAATGACAATGACAGCTTCCCCATTTAATGCAGAACATTTTAATCCTGCTTCCCTCCAGGTAAGGAAAGAAGGGGTTCCCTTGGCAATGGAAGAGCTGAGATTTCAAGTACAAACCTTGAATTTCTTGTGTTGCCCACAGTGGGGCACAGTCATTATTTGTCAGAGAAATGTGGAAGATAGTCACCAATGGGATATCATTTTCTTTCAAGTCCAAGAATGAGATGGCTCTGAATAACTCAGAAGGACTTCTCAAACACAGAATCACACACCATTAGAGACAGTATGTCTTGAAATGTTTATTGTTGTCTAGCAATTTAAAAGTGTATTCTAAGAAACACTACTTTCCATGAGAAAAAGTTCTAAGAAATCTATTAACCCACTGTTTTACAAAAATAGTTGGTGATGGACTTGTCTCCATGACACCTATTAAAATTCCAAAGAACTTGGATCTACCTACACTTTTTGGAAAATCCTAACCTGGTCAACTATCTCTTTTACAAAAGATGAAATTTCTTTCAGTCTCTCTCTCTCTGTCTCCCCAAATTTAACTGATTTGCCCAAAGTTACTCAGCTAGTCCCTGGAAGAGCTAGGACTAACACTCATTCTATGTTGTCACACAATTCTTTACTAGAGGAACCTTTCCTAAGTGGCAATTTAATCATATTGGACTTTCTGATAAATAGTAAGATGGTTAGTTATTTAATGTTAGTTATATTTGAAAGCTTTCCCACAAAAGGGTTGACCTGAAAGAGGTTAGTATTATATGTCTCTCCTTTCAAGTTGCTATTTCAAGGTTGGTTTTACCTGGAGTGAGAGGAAATTTCTGTCTATTTGGAACAGTTCCATCTTGAAGATATTTTAATATTTCTTACCACAACACCCTTTCTGTGCTTAGTATTTTTAGCTCATTGTTTTCTATTTTGGCAGCTGAGAAGCTGCAGTTTGTAATTTTATCTCCAGCTTCATATTTCTTCTTAAAAGTGAATACAATGTCCTGTTTATAATAATAAAATCACTAGTTGGCAGAATGACATTAAATGGAAAAAAAAAAAGAAAGAAGAAGAAGAAGAAGAAAGCAATTGGAAAATTTAGAGCAAGCAATTTTAAGTGCCAAGTTTCACATTTGTAATGGTCCGGTGGAGGTCACTGGGCTTCCTTTTTATTGAGGGAATAGTAAAGAAATAGATACCCACAAGTTTTCCTGTGAAAAACTATAGAAACCACCTCCACTTCAATGAAGCTTGGAGTTTTACTCAAAAGTGACGTGACCCAAACTTCCACAACATTACTAACTATAGGAAAAATATAAAAATCACTTTAACATGGTATTTTCCCCATCCAATATTTAGGTTTTCATTTTCCACTTTAATTGAGCTTTTAAGCTTTGGTTTCCTATTCCAGTTTAGCAACAAAGGAAACAAAACAATATGAATTAAATTAGAAATAATTGAGAGACAATCTCAGAAATAACCTTGGGGTTTCTTGGATTTCTGGTGCAACCCCCTTTAAGCAGATTCCTTGGATATATCCTCCTCTGGATTCCCAAAGGCTTGCAGTATTGGTGCTACTTTTGTTTTTCTTTCCTTTTTTTTTTTTTTTTTTTAACCTCAGATGCCCTGCTAAAGAGAGCTGCAGGTCTAAGCCATGCAAGCAGGGATTCTCCAGAAGTGGAGCCAAAGATCCGGGAAAATGGTGCTCCCCATCAGAAGGGCCAGATTGCCCCTAGGAGTTCACACCAGCCTTACTTCTTGAAAATTGCTAACCAACCATTTTTCTTTTCAAAATAAACACTATTTCTCTCAACTTCAGTTTGCAAAATATTACCCCAATTCCATTGGACTAAAAAACTGGAATTTTACTGACATAATTGGATTATGAGGTTTAAAGATTGATGGAACTTTTCTGTTCCAAATATAATTGTTCAAATACCAAACCTAAACGGGTATATTGAAGTCCTTACATAGCTAGAGCCAGAGTAATGCTGCAGGCTTCATGGCAGGGTAGCCCAGCAGAGGGGCTCAAGAAGCTATTAAAACCACAGGGGTTGTACTTCCTGTTATAGAAGGATCTGGGAGTCTTAGGGAACATATCACCTTTTCTGTAGCCACAGCTTATCATGAAAATAAAGGCTACTTGAGTCACTATAGTTCCCTCTATACCTGCTCATTTCTCATAACTCAGCTCAAGCACCAATGACCTTGTTGGCAATTTGTTCATATAGATATTATAGTACTTGCCATACTCTGCTGTAATTTATCTGAGTATAAATCCGTCCCCTGAGAAATAGTCAAGTTCTAAAAAACAAAAGCTGGGCCTCACTCGTGTTCAGATTTCCAGCGACTAACTTAGAACTTGGCATTTATTATATACACACATATTTTATATGTACACATATAATATATGTAAATAAATATATAAGAGAGAAGGGAAGAAAAGAACATAGGTTTTATTTAGGAATTTATAGAATATGTATTAATTTATTCACAGCCCATGTTTTTGGGTGTATGCTAGGACTCATTCATAGTTCTTTTGACAGTCCTGGGAAAATTAACACTGATAAAACCTCTGTGAAGGCACTAAACCTCTGAGCAGAAGAAATAATAGTGTTATAAATCATTGTACTAAGTATCTTTCTCCTCCATTACAAGTCTATACATTTGATTCATGCTCTTCTGCCACAAGACTGATAGTCCCATAAGAACAGAGACCACATCTATTTTTGTTCATTGTTGAATCCACACTGCCCATAAATGGTGTTCAGTAAATATCTGTTAGTTGAAAAACTGAGTAAGTCTATCACAAGACCAAAGAGAAGGGAAAGGTAATCAGATCCAAACACTTCAGCATACCATGTACTTCTCTCTCTCTTTTCTTAAAAAAAAGATTTGTTTCATTGTTTGAGAGAAGATGAGAGAGACAGACAGAGAGAAGGGGGCTCATTCCACACAGGTGGATGTGGGGCCGCATGGGACAAACCGAACTGGGGCCTCCCACATGAGAAGCGAGAACCTTCACCACTATCCTGGTGGTTACCAGTTGCGCACCACAATTTAGCATGTGGGTTTGCACAGGCTGGGGCTGGGATTCGATTCCCGGAACTTGCAGTTGCAAGGCAAGTGCTCAACCTGTTGAGCTATCCCGGCATCCCTAGACTTCTCTTTTATATCTATGTTTTATTGTAAAAAAAATAAAAACTTAACCATGAGTACATAACCATATAAATTGACCCTAGTGCCCTCACAGGTGTTTGGGTCAAGTGGTAAGTGAGGTGTACAGATGAAAGAGTTGCCACTCCCATTAGTCCTTTCAGCTATGCATGAGTATTTATTTACCTATGCTTAGCACATGGATTGAGGGAAATTATCTAGTTTTAGCTAAACTAATCCTTACAAAATAGGCAAGTGGCTAAAAAAGAATATTGCAAAGACTCACAGATTGAAGAGAATACTATACTAATACTACCAACAACCAGAAAAATGGCAAAGTTGACATTTCTATATCTGTTCCTAATATGAATTCGTAAGCAGTCACATTATGATCTCAAAACAATGATTACCAATCATATGCTACACAGCAGATACCTAAACAAAAATAAACATAGTACTTATTCTGTCCCTTTAAGGTAAAAGGGACATTGTAACAATGAGAGAAAGTTATTGCTTTTTGAAAATAAAATAAAACAAGAAATTCAAGTTTTTTTTTTTGTTTTTTGTATATCTTTTTTTATATTTTATAGAGAGTAATTATTTTATCTTCAGTGCATATTTATTTTTATTTTACTTTTGACAGATAGAGAGAGAGACAGAGACAGAGACAGCTAGAGAACCGAACTGTGGGAACTCCCCAGTTCAGCATGTGGGTCCGCCTGGGCCGGAGCCGGGATTCGATCCTCGGTCCTCGGGGCCTCAAAG
>PVKE010024370.1:0-10441 GCA_004027555.1 Craseonycteris thonglongyai | reverse complement strand
ACGTCCCGGCTTTCCCGTCAAGTTTTGAAGATAAAATTTTTTAAATGAATGTTTTCAAGTATTTCCACTGTTATACAATTTGGTGGTCTAAAATTATCTTAATGTATAAACTACAAAACTACTCATATCTATATACTTAAACATTCTAACAGGATTTTCTAACTAGTTTTTTTCTTTAAAGATTTTATTTATTTATTTATTAATTTTTGACAGAGAGAGAGAGAGAGTTACAGAGACAGAGACAGAGAGAGAACTGAACATAATCTTACAGATAATAGGCAGGGAGAAAGTGTTTGGAGGTTAAAGTGATTTAAAAACAAATCCCTGTTACTATGCTAATATTAAAGAGCATCCCATAAGCTCCCTGAATATTTTAACAGAGGCCTTCTGCAGAGCAAAGTCTCCTATTCTGAGATCTAACCCAGAAGGCAATGGGGCCAAAGAAAAGGCAAGGTGGAGCCATGAAAGGGGATCTGCGAGCAGTCCCGGGCTCTCTGACTGTTGAAGTGCCTCACTGTTTTATCTGTAGGTTATGAGTAAGACTACATGTGACTAAGCACCATTCTTTTCTGATAGTCCTATATAATTGTTAAAAGTTATTAAAGTTTCTTTAAAAAATAATTTGAATAACAGTGCAATTTCTAAAATGTAGAGTAAAATATTATCTCCCTACTTCTTACTACTCTGAGTCCACCCATGCTAATCACTGCCAATTACAATAGAAATAGGTCTGGATTTGCTTCCAGACATTTCTTTCTCTTTCTCTTTCTCTCTCTCTCTCTCTCTCTCTCTCTCTCTCTCTCTCTCTCTCCATTTATATAGTTTTCATGTTATTTGACCTTTTATAAAAACAGGCTCATATTCATATTGTTCTGAAACTCGCTTCTTTCACTTCACACTATATTAACAGCCATTGTCACCATTTACGGCAGTCCACATGGATCCAGCTCCTTTTTTACAGCTGCAGGAAGTTCTATCCTATCAATATGACATAGGTTACTTAACCACTCCTTTATTGATGTGACATTAGCAATGTCACTTTTACAATAAAGCAGTGATGAACACTTGCATATAGATATATATATCCTTGTACATTTCCTCAAGTAGGATGGCTTCTTGGAAATAGAGTTTTGGGGTCAAAGGGTGGGTACATTTAAAATGTTG
Source organism: Craseonycteris thonglongyai (assembly GCA_004027555.1). NCBI lineage: Eukaryota > Metazoa > Chordata > Mammalia > Chiroptera > Craseonycteridae > Craseonycteris > Craseonycteris thonglongyai. Next base: position 9,277 of record PVKE010024370.1, on the reverse strand, counting down.
ATAGCAGAACAGCTATACTAACTTATACTTCAAAAAATAGAGTTCAGCCATTCATTCTGACCTTCTCATTAAATTTTTTAATAGATTCCTAGATTTAGGAAAAGATCTCAGAAAACAAGCCCCTCAATTTGTATACAGGATAAACAAAGGTTCAGAGAGAGTAAGGTTATGGGTCAAAGATCCCAAAGCCCCGACGAGATAACTCTAGGAACAGTGGGGACTGCCCACAGCCAGGCTGCAATGTGAGTTAATTAACTTCAAATATATGTGTGTTCCACCAAAGCTACCAACAAGTAGGAAAGGGGACTAGCTGTCATCTTTCCTTTGCCTACCCTCTGCATGAAAAGGAAAAAAAGGTAGTAAATTCCTCACAGATATAATAGCAAGAAGGAACAAAGAAGGAGGACTGTTGAACTAGGTAGAGTAATGGGCACCAGGGCTGAAGGTATCATCAGTTCAGCTGCATGAAGTGAACGAGTGTGGTGGAAAAGACTCTGACACGGGATGACCTTAGCAGAAAACCTTCCACAGCCTCAGCCTCAGCCTCAGTGAGTTGTACGAAAAGTTTCTTGGTTCTAAATATCTCCATGTGGCATCCAAAACGAATGCCAGTACTGAAACCAAATTCTGAAGAGAAATATCAGAAAAAAAGTAACATCCCACAATGAAGAAACATCTTCAAAGAAGATGTTGTTATAAAAATACCACAAAAGTACTTTCCAACAAATTCCAGACCTAAAAGTAAAGCTTTAAAATGAAGCTCCAAGCACAGAAGTCTTAAATCCTTTGCTCTGTGCCTGAAGAGGCCCATTTAAAGGAAGGCACTTCTAAGCAGATAACACCCATCTTTATTCAACCAGATCTATGGGCACAGCAATAGGAAAAGGTGACAATTGTACCTTTTGAAATTAGGATGGTCCAGAGCAGGGGTCAGAATACTTTTTCAATAAAGGGTCAGAGAGCAAATACTTTAGGTTTTGCAGGCCATACAGTCACTGTTGCAACTCTGCTGTTATAGTGTAAAAATACACCCACAAACTATAATATAATTGAATAAGCATGGCTGTGTTCCAGTGCAACTTTATAGATGCTGAAATATGAATTTCACATTATTTTCATGGGAGACTATTCTTGTTTTGATTTTTTCAATCATTTAAAAATATAAAACCATTGTTAGCTCATAGTCTGCACATGGCCTGGATTTAGCTGGTGGGCCATCATTTGCAGACTTCTGGTACAGAGAGCATTTAATTCTCAATTGAACTGAACTTGAATGTTGATGGAAAGATGGCAACATCTGAGCCCAACTCCTAGAAAAGTTAAGTTAGAAGGCAGAAAGGTAGAAACATGTTCTTAAAGAGTTTTAGATATTTACCTTAAATCTCTTCTCTTGCTGAATTCCTCTGGTGGTATTGTCCAGGGCAAGTCTTGAGGAAGACATTCCACAACTTCTGAAGAGAAATCAGAGAAATCCACACCATACTCTGTTAGTATTCCTTCTGTTTCAGGCTCGATTTCACCAGCCTGCCCAAGACTCTTAGCCAACTGCCTGTGGACAGGACAGAGAGGAACAAACATGTTAGTAAATGAATAGAAAACAGGTACCCATTTCCTCTCTAAAACTGAGTGTAGTAGGAAAGCCCTGAAAACCTCTTGCCCTTCCCCCAGCAGGAACACCATCACCAGTGAATGGGGAGCCAAGTAGAAGAGACAATGATAATCTTGTCTTCTTAAATCCATGACTGTGGTGTAATTTTACCTTTCTCCAGGAATTCTGACCTGGGGAGTGGGGCCAGACAGCTTTCCTTAGGACTCCTGCAATTTTTTTTCATGGAGAAGTCAAATTGTTATTGTTAAAAGCTTTTGTCAATTCTTTCTCTTGCACACACCTTTAGAGATAATTAAGACCAACCTAGTTTTCTGTTAAGTCATCAGTTTCACAGAGGCTATACCTTAAGTCATGATCACTAGATTAGATCTAATATTTATTTTTATTTCATAATTTTACACACTTTTACCTTAATATCTTAAATGTTCTAAGAAGGATCTTATCTATAATCCAATCACCCAGTAAACTCTTATTCACATTTTAAGATACTGGTCCATTAAAAGTAAGATTGCATTTAATAGGATAGTCCTTACATTATGAGTAGGGTTCCACTTATTCATTAAGAGAGTTCTCACTCTTCATCTATAGGTCATCAATGCATATATTAAAATTGATAGCTCTCTGTTCTCATAAGTATTAGCATGCCACATACAGACCAGAAGTGTAAAGTTATGTGTTGAATATAGACAGACAATAGGAAATGTGACATGGGAAGCAGCTGCCTTTGTAGTGGGGTGTTTGGGAGGCCAAAGATGGCCACCTCTTCTGTTATACAAGTCTACTTGTCCACCATGCTGACCCAGGAATCCACTCTTAGCTCTTCTGCAAGGAGTTCACACCTAGCATCAGGGACTTCTCTGGGGCCATTCAACTTCTTTAAAGAAGATTGTTTCCTACATAAGGGTAGATGCCTGCCTGCCAGGGTTCTTACGTGCACAGTGGTAGAGGGCATAAGGGTTGTGGTTGCCTCACATGCTGACTTTTAACAATTTCCTATTTTTAGTCTTGTTACTAGAATATGGCAGTGGTGGCAGCAGGGCTGGTCCCCTTTCTCACACACCAGCCAAGAGAGATAAGCCCACAGTTGACACAGAATACCTGCCCACCAGCAGAGGCCCTATCCAGGTAGCCTGTGGGCTGCTCACACACAGTGTGGGCTCAGACCAGTGTCTTCTCCACAAACTTAGGTGGTCTTCTAGAAAGTACATCAAAAAGTCAAAGATAGCAACACACAAGGGAAAAGGTAACAGAAAGCTATCTGGAACATCCACAAATTCTTGGAAGTTAAACAACCACGGATTAAAGAAGGAATAAGAATTAGAAAATATTTTGAATTGAATGAAACACAAGATATTTGTTAGAAGCAGGTAAAGCAGTGCGTTGAAGGAAATTTATAACATTAAATGCTTATATCAGAAAAGAAGAAATGTGTCAAATCAATGATCTAAGCTTCTACCTTAAAAAAAAAAAAGAAAAAAATGCAAATTAGATCCCAGGTAAGCAGAAGGAGAGAAACAAATAAAGAAATAAGAATCGATGGATATCAAAAACTGATCATGTACAACTGTGGAGACTGCTCTGGGCCCTCCTCCTTCTCTCGGTCTCTCTCTCTCTCTCTCTCTCTCTCTCTCTCTCTGTCAAAAACAATAAAAATAAATCTTAAAAAAAAAAAAAGAACCAATGGATAAAAAATGAACAAACAAATAAACCAACCAATAAACTCAAAAGTGGATTCTTTGAAAGGAAAATAAAATAGATAAGTTTCTGGCAAGGCTGATTAAGAAAAATAAAGAAAGACAAAAATTACCAAAATTATAAATGAGAACGAGAACATCATTTTAGATTCTACAAGCATTAAAAGAATAGCAAGGAAATTATGAATGACTTTAAACACATAAATTCAACATTTTATATGAAATAGATAAATTTCCTGAAAAGACACAAACTGCCTAAGACAATTCAAACAGAAAAACTTATCTAAATATTCCTATGTCCACTAAAGAAATTGAATTAATCATTTTAAAACCTTCCTACAAAAACAAAAACAAAACAAAACAAACACAAAACTCGAGGCCCAGATGGCTTCACTGGTGAATGCTACCAAGTATTTAAGAAATAATTAATACCAATGCCACACAAGCTTTCAGAATATAGAAGAGGATGAATACTTTCCAACTAGTTTGATACACACACACACACACACACACACACACACGATATTATATTGGAAGATGCAGAAGGGTCTTAGAATCTTGGATGCCTAGTTCCAACTCATCTTCCATTTTCACGAGTTGTACGTAGACTATGACAGCATTACGTCCATTCTAAGGGGTGGTCCCTGAAAAGACAGAATAGAAACTTACTCCCTGCAGGTAGAACTTCAAGCAATATATGATTATCTACTTTAGCAGAGGAAAGATGGCCTAATGGGCAGTGGCTATAAGTTTAGCCAGGTGGATAAGGACCTGAAGGAAGAAAGACTGGAGGATGGTGACAAGGACATCAGGGGAATAGGCCTACTGAAATGAGTCCAGACTATGACTATTGGTGTTCCATGAGAATGCTCAGCAAAATACTTCCACTGCAGAGGCATGATGATCTGTTCTGATAATGTCAACCAACCTTTTCCAGCTACTGCAGTGCTTGCTCGATGGGCATAAGAACAAAGTACACAGGAGCAGGAAATGAGCTCCCAGCATGAACTTTCTCTCATAAACATGACCTGGCTACCACCCTTGAAGGACACATTTGCCAACAGCAGCAACCAACTCTGAACCTCTGATACAGAACCATGGCAGGAGGACCCACCAGCTACTTGGAAGCAGGATGAGTTCGCTGAGCCATTTATGAAGGAAGGGGCAGTGATCTCTCCCCATTAAAAGATACACTAATTCTGGGTTTGGGTTTGCTACCTTCATTTGTTCTATCCATCCACCTTGCAGGTATAAACACCACAATCCATAAATTTACCAAATCCCTTTTAAGCTATTATGTTATCACACTCAATATTTCACCCTGTTTACAAGAAATAGCAAAACTCACTGAATTCACTGATTAGAATGGTATAATAGTGTACTATTTAGACAGACTAAGTCAAGAGGCAACCTCTTATGAGGCTACAGTACTATCTTCCAGGTATAACATATCCTAGAGCTGTGCACATGGTCTGGGAACCAAGAGTACAAGAGAGGAGTTGGGCCTTTTGACATTATACTCAAGGCACATTCACAACAATTAATGCTCACCTTGACAGCTGGGGACAAGTGTTGTGATTTCTCTGAATTGCAAGCTAAGACTTCAAGCATCCTAATTGATATAATAAGGCAAAGAATACACTACCTACTTAATTCCTGAAAAAACATTTGCAATTCAAGCCAGCTGAGCAATTACTCACAAGGATTTAAGAATGAGAAGTATGGAGATGCCAGGAGTGCTTGCATTGCAACCAAGAAGTCCAGGGACTGAGTTCCGACCCTGGCCTGTGTAAACCCATATGCTGAACTGCAGCACAACTGGTAACAGCTGGGATGGTATAGCAGCAAAGGTTCTCACTTCCCATGTGAGAGGCCCCCAATTCGGTTCCTGTCCCACTTGGCCCCACATCTACCTGTGTGGAGTGAACCTATGTCACAACTGATGATGTACAACTGTGGAGACTGCTCTGGGCCCTCCCCCCATTTCTTCTCTCCTTCTCTCAAAACAATAAAATTTTTTTATTTTTATTTATTTTATTTTATTTTATTTACTGTTTTTGACAGAGACAGAGAGAGAGAGAGAGAGAGAGAGAGAGATACAGAGACAGAGGCACTCCCCAGTTCAGCACATGGGTCCGCACAGGCTGGGGCCAGGATTCGATCCTGGGTCCCAGGTGCTGCAAAGTGAGCGCTTAACCCACTGAGCCATCCCGGCTTCCCCAATAAAATATTTTTTAAAGAAAGAATGACATGTGTTAATATAAAGAGGTTAATCATTTATATTGAGACATATGAAACTGCCAATATATCTGAACCATTTTCTACCTATAAAACACAATTTTACATGATTCTAGTCTATATTCAAAATCACATAAAATAATTAACCATACATACACTCAGATAGCATAAAGTTTCTTAGAAAAGTAAAAACAATGAAATAGCTCACATAGAAGTTAGAGAATTTTGGGGAAGCTGGGATGGCTCAGCGGGTTAAGCACTCGCTTTTCAGCCCCGGAGACCTAGGATCGAATCCCGGCTCCACCCAAGTGGACCCATATGCTGGGCTGGGGTGTGCCCCCAGTTCAGTTCTTGCCAGGGCCTATGTGGGAGGCTCCCGGCCCAGTTCCTGCCCTGTGCAGCCCCACGCCCACCTGTGGAGTGAAACTATATGGGAAACTGATGCTGTCAAGTGTGGAGACTGCTCTGGGCCCTTCCCCTTCTCTCTGTCTCTCTCTGTCTCTGTCAAAAAACAATAAAAATAAATCTTAAAAAAAAAAAAAAAGTTATTAGAGAATTAGGCTAATCTGAAAATAAATACATTATAATATGTAGTGGGAGTCTCAGTAACAATCTCTGTAAGGCAAACTTAGAACCCAGTGGCCATTCTTACTTAGTGAGGTTGGAGTGACCAAAAACTATTATCATGCCTAATGAAAATGGGCCTAAACACTTGAACAAAAGGCATTTTATAATATCCAACTTTTAAAATATAGTACTAAAATCCAGGAAGAACTCATTATTTAAAGATGGGGGTGGGGTGGAGGGGAGCCATCCCAAGTATTCTGTTAAAAAACAAACAAACAAACAAAAAAAACTGTAAAAAGGAATAAAAGAACAAGCAGAAGAAATGGTAGAAGGATAAAACACTCTATAAGTATGTGGTCACAGAAAAGACTAGTGCAAGACTCAAAAATTGATAAAAATATCATTACAAGGGAAGAGCTCAAAGCAAAGATACAAGTACATAAGAAATAAATTTCACAAAAGAAAATAAAAACTAGTGTTTTAGACTTAGGAAATAAGTAGAACAAAAAAATAAAACCATCACAGAAATAAAGTTCATAAAGGAGGTAACTAATGAAGAACTGAAACTCTTTGAAAAAAATAAGGATCACAGAGAAAAAGCTTGAGTGAAGTGAGGAAACTGAAATTGGAAAGTACAAAGAGTTAAGAAACAGATTACAGAGAAAATAGACATGAAAGGCAGGTAAAGGAAATCCAATATTGCCATAACCGGTATTCCTAAATGAAGAAAACATTTTCAAAGATATCATTAAGTCAACTTCCCTGAAATACAAGAAATTTCACAGACAGAAAAGGTATACCAAGTCTCAGGAAAAACTAATGCAGAAAATCATCAATGAAACATATGCCAATGAAGTTACTGGATTTCAAAGGTGAAAATTTGTAAATACAAGAACTCAGGGAACATAGTTCTCACAAACCCTTTCTGAAAAACTACTAGATGAAGAACTATGGCCTACCAAGACATGAAGAGATTTATCCAAAAAGACTAATGCTGAGTACTAGGTCTCCTGTGGGGTGGAAAAGTGAAAAGGACAAAGTAAGCAGGTAAAGACAGACCTAATATTAATTGTCAGACCAAGTCACGCCATCACTGGAACTTTACTAAAACTTAAAGAAAAAAAATTGTCTTTTATTTAACTTTGTTGGTGCTTTGTATATGAAATAATTTTTCACCGGGTTACATACTGAGTCCAAAGAAGCTTGATTTGTTTACTGAAATTACAACATGGCTCAAAAAGTCAAAATTATATTTTGGTTATAGCTTCCAAATGTGATTAATGACTCCAAGTTTCTATTAGTAGTAATTAACATTTATTTTACTAAGCTCCAGGGAACATTTTTCAAGTCCCTTATTTAAATAAATTTATTATAGATTTGCATTGGAGATATATTTGATAGCAGCATAGACTAGGCAGCTAGCTCATAGGAGATAAAAATCTAACAGGTCAACATGCTGGAAAAGCTCATGCATTTGAGTCTTAGATGCCTCAGATAGAATCCCATGCTGTCTAGTTACTCATAAATTCTGTTGTCACCCTAAAAAATCAGAATACCTTGGGGTCTAAACAACAGCAGAATTTATTAGGGAACTGACTTAAATATTGTGTGTTGGTCTTATAGAAGTGTTTGTTTTTACATTTTCTTTTCAGCATAAATTTTATTTTAAATAAATACTAAAATTACCTTTCCCTTTCATGTGTTATAGTTCAAATATTACAGCTTTTGAAGTAGTTTCTGTCTTCTAATCACTGTTTGAAAGGATCACAACTAATAATGTACAACTATGGAGACTGCTCTGGGCCCTCCCCCCAATCCTCTCTCTCTCCACCTTCTCTTAAACAATAAAACAAATCTTAAAAAAAAAAATACTATGCTAAATATATTCTTCTGTGATTTTCTTTTTCATTTAACATTATGTTTCTAAGATATATCTATATATTTTATTCATTTTAACTTATATTGCAATTTCCTGAAATATACCATAATTTATTTATGTAGCAAAGGATATTTGGGTTGAACTGAGGTTTTTTACTAAACAGTAAAACAGTTTTTACAATAAAAAGTCTTATAAACAATACTTTTACAAACATTCCAGTGCTTACTAACTGAAGTTCCTCTAAACTCTGCTGAAAAGTAGAATTATTGCATCACACATATGTGCATGTTCAAATCTACAACTTTATAGCCAAACCATTTTCTAAAGTGACTGGTCATTTTTAAAGATTTATTTTTATTGTTTTTGACAGAGAGAGAGAGAGAGAGAGAGAGAGAGAGAGAGAGAGAGAGAGAGAGAGAGAGAGAGAAAGAGAGAAAGAGAGATACAGAGGTTAGCACTGAGGAGATAGATTTAATTTAGGACAACTCTCATTTAATGCTGCACTGAAATGCCTAGCCCATTCTCTTAAAAACCACACTTCAGCTTACTGTGTATTAAAATATGTCCTTCAAAAATAACTTAGAAACTTTCACAACCAAGAGGACCCCCAAGGAGACATGACAACTAAATGTAATGCATAGGTATCCTGGATGGAAGCCTGGAACAGAAAAAGGACATTCTATTTTTTTTAAATCAAGGATTTCTGAATAGAAGTATAGACTTCAGTTAAAAGTAACTATCAGTCTTGGTTCAATTAATTGTAAAAAATATACCATACTGTTAATATAATGTTAAATACAGGGGAAACTAGGTCGTGTTACATAAGAAATCTGTACTATCTTAACAATTTTTCTGTAAATCTAAAACTGTTCTAAAAAATAAAATTTATTTTAAAATACTGAGATAGGAGTAAAAGAAGTAATCTAGATTTCTAATAACAGGTAAGTGATCAATCATAGCTTATTTGTTTAACTGATCTGAATTTTAGAAAAATAATTTTGAAGATAAAGCAACATAAAAGTGACTATAACATTAAATTTAAAAATGTATAAGTATAGTATAATTTATTTATGTAAAAAACATGAAAAGATTGAAAGGGAATATCTAACAATTGAGTTATTTTAGAGAGGCAATATTATGAATGATTCTTTTCTCTAATTTCTAAACTTCCTTTAATATTATAACATTGTATTTTTTAATTTAAAAATTATAGAAACATTTATTTATTTATTTATTTTTAATATTTTTATTTATTTATTTTTGACAGAGAGAGAGAGAGAGAGAGAGAGA